>JAAOWG010000109.1:0-38432 GCA_036491945.1 Paranurophorus simplex
GGCTACGTATAAATGAGGGATGGTGGAACACTAGTTCCACATCCTAACTAATAGGTGGCGGGTAGTGGCCCCCGTTACAGATTATATTACAACAGGCTTTGTGTACCTGAATCTTAGTATTCCGTGCTGGTTGCGAGAATTAATTAGTAGTTGAAATTCTAAATTTAAAATTTTTTTCCTTATTTTGTTCATTTGAACCGAAATGGAAAATTACTGAGGAAAAGTATATGTGTAGGGAATGCATAGAATCATTTATTCCAGCAAGATAAATAGTGTATCTTTGTGTTTATAGAAGCTGATAAAATAAATCAATAAATCTGTACGGAAAAAATGGAATGATTTGCATTATTTTATTATAAATATATATTTCTTCATTCAAAACACTATTTGTACTCAACAATTATTTATTACATATAAATGTATAACATGAAAATTTAGTAGAAGTATAAATTGTAATAGCAAACATGAACCAATCAATACTATTTTCATAATGCGAGTCTCAACTCTCTCAACGGTTGTAATTAGTTAATTTAATAGTTTGCGGATCTTTCTTTGATAACACTAACCATTTAAAGCAATTATATTACTTTAAAATGAGCAATTTGCATAAAGATTTGATCCACCACCAAGGGCAAACATCGTTTAATGCAAACCTTAGTTAGATTGTCCTCATCGCATAAAGATCTCATTCATCTCCTTTGAGGTTTTTAAAATGCATTTCTTAGAGCCTCCCACATTAAGCAATAATCGGAGCCCTTCTCAAACAAATTTTATTATTGAAGAAGATTCGAGGAGTGACATAAGTGATTATCCAAGTGCTAATGGAAACGATTCAAACGCTTCGACGAGGTTCTAATTTTTTACGAATTTCTAATGAAAAAAACAAACCTTTCGAATTTATAGAGAATGCTTTGGGATATGGGGTCAAAATTGCATAAAAATTATAATTGCTGGTACATGCTGCTTACTAGTTTTATTGTCAGTGACATCATTCACATTTGGTTACCTTTATTTTCAAACGATCCGTAAGTATGCCTTTCCTTCAACAGAAAAACAGATAAATTTTTCTCAAATGAGTATTCAAGTTTAAATTTCAAACAGCTCCATTTGAAACATGTAGAACTAAACAGTGCACCAGAACAGCAACTCTTCTTGTGAAAACAATGGACGAAAGTGTGGATCCTTGTGATGATTTTCACAAGTTTGCATGCGGTAATTGGATAAGTGATACTGCAGCAGTGGTATCTGTTGCAGTATATGATCATACAACAATAATGCGTGACAGAATCGTGGGAAGATTAAGGAGTGAGAAATGATGCTATATTTAAGTCCAATAAACGTTTCTAACCCTATCAAATTTGAATTTAAGGTTTAACTGAAAATATAACAAATGAGGATATTGAATCTTTACAACAAATTAGAATCATGTACAACACTTGCATTGATTTGGGTAAGTTAGAAAGTATTTTATGTGTTGTATTTAATTGCAAATGTATTGTTGCACAAGTTTGTATTTATTTATGTATTTATGTACGTACATGTTGACTTGTGCGTATATGGGTAAATCTAAATTACGTTGTTATTGTGTATACAGCGGCTATTGAAGAAGCTGGATTAGAACCTTTGATATCCTTAATTTCAAGACTTGTCCAACCAGAAGATTCCATTGCCCGAACGTTAGCTAAAATTCATAAAGAAACCGGACAAGACTATGTTTTTGATCTCAGCATAGAACCTAGCTTTCAAAATACTTCTGTCTATCTTCTTTCAGTAAAGGGATTAATCTGACCTTCACCTTGTATTCACGAGACCAATATTACATTACAGGTGGATCAACCTGAACTTCCTGTGGTAAAAGCCAACTTTCTCTACTCCCCACAAGTTATCAAAGCTTATGAAAATTTAATTGAACGAGTGTTTTTGAGACTTGAAAAAGAACCAGGTTTCAATTTAACATCAGTAGATGTAAAGAAAGCTGCAAAGAGAATTTCATCCTTGGAACAACTAATTGCATTAGTAAGACAAAGTTGAAATACATGATCTCCTCAACCTTGGTTTTGTTTAGTCCATGTCTGATGATGAAGATAGAGGAAAAGCTGCATCAGCAAACCTAATTAGTGTAAAAGAGCTCAATTATTTATTTAGTAGCGAAGCAATAAAATATTCCCAAGTTAAGATTGTACAAAGTACAACCCTTGGTAATAAGACGTCAAAAAACGATTTAAAAGATGTTGATAAACGTACCCCCTCGATGCAACGACTGTTTGTATGCTAAATTTTGAATTCCATCTGCGTCCTATTAAAATATATATTTTTTTAAATTCAGTTTAACTGGACGGAGTATGTGGAAACGCTATTTGAAAATATTTCTGCTGTGGACATAAATGATGACTTTCTAATTAATATAAATGACGTTCCATTTATTAACAAACTTACAAAATTACTGAGGACCACAAATCCCGAGCATTTAAGTAAGGCATTGGCTCAACTTATAGACTTTTAGTCTTATATTTGCTTTGCTTTTCAGAAATGTATATAAAGTGGGAATTACTATTCACATTTGGTAAAGATGTGACGAAAGAGGTTCGTGATTATTTTAGTGCATTCTCAGCTATAGCAGATGGGACTGAAACAACTCCAAATAGGTTTTACAGCAATTAATTTAATTATATCTAATTTTAACTTGGCAATAATACTTATTGATAATGATAATCGCAATAATAATATATTCTATAGACATACGGAATGTGTATTACTACTTGACCAATCCCTTCCCTTTGCATTGACGCACAAATATGCTCTCAAATACGTCAAAGATTCTACAATTGAGGAAGTATATAAACAATTGAATAAAATGGCCAAACTCTGAAATCTTTACAGGCAAAGGAAATGTATCGTAACATATTGAGAGCGTTCAAAGCTCAAGTAAGAACGTTGGATTGGATGGACATTCGTACTAAACGGAGAGCTTTAGAGAAAGCAAATCTTGTTGAAGGTTTTATAGGTTTTCCTGAATGGTTGAGGTACATAGTAAAAAATATAGGTTTAAAATCCTCTTTTAAATAAATAATGATTAAATATTTTAATGATAATTTAGGAATCCTGCGGCTGTGGATAATTATTATAAAGGACTTCGTTTTAGAAATAATTCATTTTTTAAAAATATCCTCTCAATGATGAAATGGATATCAGAAAAGCAACTCCGTGAATACACAAGTCCAGTTGATAGAAGTTGGACGTCAGATAGTCCAGCAGAGGCGGATGCATTTTATGATGATGAAAGAAATGCTATAAGTAATGCAAACTACTTTCTATTGTTAGCATGAACAACTTTACAATTTGTGTAGCATTTCCAGCCGGATTTTTACAAGAACCTTTTATTGGGATGGGACTTAAATCAATTGACTATGGAGCATTGGGTTCTGTTGTGGGCCATGAGCTTACCCACGGCTTCGACACAATGGGTAGATAAGCTCTCCTTACAAAATTCAATATATATATATATCTGTTCTTCTTGAAATATAATTCCTATTAAATAGGACGATACAGCGATGAATTAGGTCGATTAAACTCTTGGTGGACATTGGACACTTTACGACATTTTGTAGCCAAAGCCAAATGCTTTGAAGAGCAATACAGTGGTTTCTGGCTTCCAGAATTGTCTTCCGTAGCTGGAGCAAATAATACTGTAATTATTTCTATACTCTATAGAATTTTCCTATAATTCCACTGGATTACAGGTGAATGGTAAACGGACTTTGGCTGAAAATATAGCAGATAATGGAGGGATCCGTGAGGCATTTCAAGCTTATAAATATTTTATAGAAAAGACGGGTAAAGAAGAGCCAAGACTTCCAGGTCTTGAAAAGTATTCTCCAGAACAATTATTTTTCCTCTCATTTGCTCAAGTATGTCATTCCTAAATAAGGTGTGTGGTTTGTACATAAATGATTTTATCCAGTCGTGGTGCTCATATCTTAGTCCTGCTGCATTAACTGATATGGTTGAAACAAATGTTCATAGGTAAACGATAATAATTCTATCGGAGGTGTGATTCATAATTTTTTATCATCATTATTAGTCCACCAAAGTTTCGTATTCAAGGGCCTTTGTCAAACTTTGAAGAATTTTCCAGAGTATGGAGCTGTCCCATTGAGTCTAGAATGAATCCTAATCATAAATGCGTTTTATGGGGATAATAATTTGAATAAACTATGAAACTAATTGTATTCACTTTTTCATGAACTAAAAAGCACGCCCCGCAAATCCTCATAAGTAATATAGAGCCATGAACATGTCATGAGCAAAAGAAACATCACAGAGTATCAAACCCAGCAGAGAGTATATGTACATAATCGAACTTTCACAGCTGTCAAGGCCATATCATTCCAAGTATCACGTATTTTTACCTCATTCCCTTTTGACCAGTACAAGATTCAAGTACAGGTAATGCTACAACTTTAAAGGGAATCCACATTTCTTACATTTCTCCCACATTTCAGCCTTAATTATGGCTTCTTCTTCTTCAAAGAGTGTGGGACAAATCCCAAACGTTCGTCGGGGTACTCCATCAGATCCAGACCCTAACAGCTATGCCCATCTTTCTGAGAAGGAGAGAATGATGAAGGGATTTCCATATAAGCCTTGGGACCCTGAACTTGTTAAGGGTCGGGCTAGAGCGCATGAGTTGAACCGGCTTTTTAATGAAGCCCCTGCAGAGGCAGTCGAAAAGAGGCGTCAAGTAATTAAACAACTGTTTCATCCAAGTTGTGTGGCCAAGACTGTCTTTGTTGGTAAATATGTGACTTTGAAGATGTGTCTTGCATGGTAACATGAAAATTGTTTTTCCAGAGCCCCCATTCCGTGCTGATTATGGAGAAAACATCATTGTTGGAAATAACTTTTATGCCAATTTTGATTGTTTAATATTGGATAGTGCTATGGTAGAAATTGGTGATGATTGTATGTTAGCCCCTGGAGTGCACATATACACAGCCACTCATCCATTGGATCCACTGCCTCGAAGAGATCCAAATTCTTCAACATATTTTGAGGTATATCTAAATAAATCTAATTTATAAACCCTATTTCGTTCCATAGTTGGCTTATCCTGTGAAAATTGGGCACACTTGCTGGATTGGAGGAAGAAGTATTATTTGTCCAGGGGTGACTATTGGAGACAATGCCGTTATTGGGGCTGGATCTGTGGTAACAAAAGATGTACCTTCAAATGTTGTTGTAGGTGGAAATCCAGCAAAGATCATTAGATATTTAGATGAACCAAAAAATTAATGATTTGTGACAGCAGAATGCATTCCTATCCGTAAACAATAAAAATCCAATTAAAAAAATCATTACGATAAATACCCAACACCGCAGACATGCCACACTCAATTTGCTTTAGTGTACGTTAGCGTTTCACACCCATTAATTAGGTTTATCTCTAGCTTTTCATTGAAATATGCAATTACATAACAATAAGAGCGTCACCGTGGATTGCATTCCATTAATGTCATTGATTTTGATTCTCAATTACTGAGATACTAATGGAAATATTTTAATGTTTTTATGTTCAATCACAACCGGTTTTATCATTACAAATCCGTTACTTATCAATTGTTTTCCGATCGGTTGCCAACAAAAGCATTGTCCATTTTTTGATTGATTGCTGGCTCTATCAAAATTGTTCCAGTGTTGATAACAAAGAGCATGGATTAAAGAT
This sequence comes from Paranurophorus simplex, assembly GCA_036491945.1. NCBI lineage: Eukaryota > Metazoa > Arthropoda > Collembola > Entomobryomorpha > Isotomidae > Paranurophorus > Paranurophorus simplex. The sequence goes on from JAAOWG010000109.1 coordinate 5,723, forward strand.
TAAATCAGGTTCATTTGATTGACACATTTTATAAATTCTCTTCACCCAATCCAGACCAATTACAATACAATGCTTAAAATACGGAATCCCCGAATACGCCAATTCCTTTCTGGAGGAACGGCCTTTACAATACAAACAATAATCGGGGTTGCCATTGGTATAGGTCTTGGATTGGGTTTAAGAGAAGCCCATCTTCCATGGACGAAACGTGAGGTGACGATTAAACTTTTTAGCAATCTCCTAAATTCGTATGATTATATTTTTTCTCAAATCTTAAAAGGTCATGTATTTGAAATTTGTTGGCGACATGTTTCTTCGTACATTGGGAGCAATGATATTGCCATTGATTGTCTCTTCCCTGGTGGATGCTGTTGGCTCCCTTGACTTGTCTCTATCAAAAAAAATTGGGATAAGAGCCCTTGTATTTTATTTGGCAACTACAGCCATTGCTGCAATACTTGGGATAGTTTTGGGCGTCATTATAAAACCAGGAGATCATTCTTCAATTAAAATTGGGGATGAATGCAAAAGCTCTAATAGTTCTACAACGGATACTTTACTTGATCTTGTTAGAAATATATTTCCACCTAATTTGTAAGAGAAATAATATTCTATATTTTTCATTTATTGGATTAAACAATTTGTATGTTTTTTTTACAGAGTTGGAGCAACTCTTGAAGTGGTAAGTAATTTCCCAGCGTTAATACGTAATACCCAATTCTACTGACACTGAGACTGAAAAGTCTATTTATTTCAGACCCAAACTGTTGTAAACAATACAAATTTGACAATTGGTAAATTCATGTTTCATCAAAGATATAATAATAAAACGATACAAATGATTTATATATTCGGTACATTTACAGCATTTAATGACAGAGATGTTCAGCTTGAAATGATTCGAGGAACAAACATGATGGTAATTGAGCATTTTGAGGAAAAGACGTAAAAACAATCATTTCTCTTGTGATTTCAGGGTCTCGTAATTTTTTCGGTACTGTTAAAATCTTGTTATTCCATAAAGCTTAAAACTCAAACAATTGAGAGATAAATAGAAACCAATTGAAAGTATTACATAATAATAATAATAATTATTCAGATAGTTCTTGGAATTACTTTGGGAAGTATGGGAGAATCCGGAAAACCCGTATTGAACTTCTTCAAATGCCTCGGAGAAGCTTCAATGCACATTACCAGCAAAGTTGTCATGTAATATAGAGTAGTGATTATTTTTCTGGAGGGGACAATGCAATTAAATTGAATACTACAATCTCTTAGGTTTTCTCCAATAGCAATCTGTTTTTTGATAGCAGGACAACTTGTTGACTCTGATGATATTGGAGAAGTGTTTAAAAATATTGGATGGTATTTTGGTACAGTTATGCTTGGTTTATTCATTCATGGTTGTATGATACTTCCTGGATTATTTATACTTTTAACAAGAACAAATCCTATTCCTTTCTTTGCAAACATGTTTGAAGCCCTTGCTACAGCATTTGGCACCGCTTCCAGGTACATTTCTTTATTCTCATCAACAATGTTTTAGAAACAAACTAAAAAGCCCCTAAATTATGAATCCTGCAGTAGTGCAACATTACCCGTAACAATGCGTTGTCTCGAGGAAAAAAATAATATGGATATCCGTGTCTCTCGTTTCGTCATCCCCATCGGGTAAGAATCTTTATAAACAGGATAGCTCTTCAAGCTCACCAGCCTTTTTTGACAGAGCAACCGTCAACATGAATGGTACAGCTTTGTACCTTCCTGTAGGGGCTATTTATATTGCTCAACTATGTGGACAAACTATGAGTTTTGGTCAATTAGTAACAATCAGGTAAAACTGCTCATAAATAAAGGGAAGGAAGGCTCATCTTAATATTGCTATTATTTTTTTCAGTTTAATATCAATTGCCACATCCGTGGGAGCAGCGGGTACTACATGAAATGACTTACAATATCTTGTATTATACATTTCCATTGCCAATTTTTTAGGTATACCACAAGTTGGAATGGTAATTCTTATCACAGTTCTTAGCTCTGTTGGTTTACCCATAAGCTACATCAGTTTCATCGTCCCTTTAGGTAATTTCTTTTGAAGATTGTTAACCAGGCATCTAACTCCCTTGCTCCTTTAGATTGGCTGTTAGAACGTTTCCGAACAGCAGTAAACGTTCTTGGTGACTCCATCGGGGCTGGAATTGTTGCCCACATGAGTGCAAGTGATTTAAACGCTTCTCCCCAATCGTCCCCCTTAACTGATGAACAAACAACGTTTGATGAGGGGGTCAACAAAGATGTTAAAATAAATATAGACTCTCCTTGACTTTTAGTGGATGGTTATCGGGTTGCCAAATGTTGAGCTGAATAAATCTCTTTTTTAATATAAATGCCTGTATGTACATGTTTGTCTTTGTCTCCAGCAGAAAAGGAGAAGAGAAGTAGTGTTCATGCTCTATTCTTGATTCAACAGGCCTTCTATTTATAAGAAGTTCACTTGCAGTTGACGCAGCTGCTTCAACAGCCAAACTTAATGATCATGTAGCCCCTCTATTGGAAATTATCTCATCTCACTCCCTGTACATGGATGGTCGGGGTTGATTGAAACGAGGGAGGTGAGGGGGTCCTTCACATACCTTATCCATCATACAATTATATCATATCTTTCATATCCCATTGTTATAAGGGGCTAGGGGATTTATTTCCATGTTTTGAGGGATCCTTATCAAAATGCATGGATGGACGGATTGAGACGACGCGAAGTGTTTGGGGTTTGATGAGCCTCCATTATTCTCCATTTGATCCAGCCATCAACTCCACTCATTTTTTTGGCCTGTTGTTATTCCCATTATTTTGAAGGTAAGGGACAGGGGACTGTTGGGGATGAAGGTGGGTGGGGTTCTTAAGGGTAGAGGGGATAATTAATTTAAATTATTTGTATTAGCAAGTCAAGATGGTGCGTAATTATAAGAGGAAGACGGAGGATCGATGGTCCAAAGAGGACTTATTGGAGGCCCTCACTAATATTAAGGAAGCAAAATTAAAAATTAATGATGCTGCTCGACAGTACAGGATAAGTCGGGCCACGCTTTATCGGCAATTTAAGAAATTCCTTCAAGCTGGAGGGAAATGCGATGTGAATCAGTTTCGAACTTGTGGAGGAAATCCAATACTTACAAAGGTATGTTCGGAGGAGGGGGGGTAACGGTGGGGGATTTATTTATTCGCCTTCTTTTCCAGGTGGAGGAGGATGTTTTGGAGAAAACTATAAGGGACTTGAGGGAACAAGGGTTTACCGTCACATCAAGTGACATTAAACGAATATGCTTTGAATACTGCGATTCCAATGGGATTCCCAACCAGTTTAATCAAGAAAAGAGGATGGCAAGTGATGACTGGTACTATGGGTTTCTCAAGCGTCATCCAGATGTTAAAATTGGTAAGCAGTGTGAGGCATGAGCGGAGGTTTTTGTCGTCCCTTGTATATTTTACGTTAGCTTGATTAATTGTGGATTTTTTGAACAGGGGATGGTACTACTCCACCTGAAATCGCTCCCAAGCCCAAAAAGAAAAAAAAGAAGAGTTCCGATGACGATGAACCTCCAAAACCCAAAAAGAAAAAAAAGAAGAGTTCCGATGACGATGAACCTCCAAAACCCAAAAAGGAAAAGAATTCTGACGAAGAGGCCGAAGGTCAAGAGGCCGAAGGTCAAGAGGCTGAAGGTCAAGAGGCCGAAGGTCAAGAGGCCGAAGTTCAAGAGGAGGACGAAGACGAGGGTGACGCAGAGGAAGATGAACAAGATGCTGAACAGGACGATGATGAAGAAGAAGACGAAGATGACGATGATGAAGAAGAAGACGAAGATGAGGACGATGATTATTAAGTTTTTGAAATAAATGTGTATAAATTAGGAAACATGCCCCCTCCCAAAAAATTTCAATCACGATTCAAGAGCCATAAAATCTACAATCCCAACTAATCTCATTTAGCACTTTACCAATCTTTTTTTCGTGATGAAAAGATTCCAAGGATGTTTCGTCTTTTCCAACTTTCTTCCTCATAATTTAGAAACCAATATCACAAATTCAGATTTTATCCATATACTATCTAACGTATTAAGGAAAAGGTTGTTTCTATTCTACATGGCTTTTAATTTGAAATTATAGAACCTTTTAAAGAAACATACTACAACATTTAGTATTGGTTTATAGACATAGAGTTACTCAAGCGACCCATTAAATTTCTTAGCGAGAACAACGAATCATATGAACAAATCCGTTCCCAAATGATGTTGTTTTGATCCCAGTAGACGCATTTGTGGGGCATTGAAGATCTTCGGGACACACACACTTGCGTTGAACCAAAAATTCTCGAGCCGTTTCGCTGATGGTTTTACAAACCTCACCAGGTTGACAAATATCCAACTGAAATTGAACAAATCAAACAGAAAATTTAATCCATTGGACCATACCGGTGCACAAACGTATGTGAAGTTAACCCTGAAAATATTTAGAAATATCAGATCTTGTGAACGACATGTTGCAAATCGAATAATAGTGAATAATGCTACAATATTTTGCAATCTCAAAAAAAACTCCATTCAATTCCCATGTACATAAAATATATCATTTCAATTTATTTCTTCTGATTTTTATGTGATTCTCAACTTTTTTTGTGTGGGTGAAGCTTGTTAAAACGTTTGATGGCGCAAATAAAAGTTGCAGTTGGAAAAATTGCGACACAATTTATTAGTTGGAGTTTTGCACTAATGATGAAAGTTTTAGGGAGACTATATCTCATTAACCCAATACTCCAACAGTAGCAAAAACTTCATTCCTGTAATTGCTGGATTAATAAATGTTTGACTGATGTAACAAATGATGGATTAAAGAATTAAAAGGAGAAATAATGCGGTGATAACCTTTCTGTCTCATCGTCTGGAGAATCAAATTTCTGACGACTCAACAAGTGATTGTAGTTCTCAGGACAAATGCAATGAATATGATCCGATTTTACTAAAACCTCATCCGTATCTTTTAGAAATACAATGTTGCTTGTATAAGCCGTCATCCCAGTTTGGCATTCTTTAACCTCCGGTGCACGTCCACAATACTGAAATAAACCAAACGTTACATATTATTTATTGCTCCGAAACCTTATAAACTTTTTATGACGTTATGTTATAATTTTAGATGAAACAACAAAAAACGGAAAGCTTTCTGCTCCACTTATAGGATGGAAAATGAAATAAAAATTGAGATGAATTGAAAAATGAAATCTGGAGCAACGTTAAAGCGACCCCCTCTGATTTTCTCTACCTGGTTTTGACTCTCATAGACCCAGGAGACTTGTACATCAAACGCAAAATGAAAACGTCCAGGCTGATCATAAAATTCTATTTGAGATATAAAGACATTTTCTAATTTCAGAGAATTGAAGCTTCTATCAATAGACTCTATAATCGTCCCCGAATGGTGAACGATGTTAGAGCATGATTTGACCACAAGACCACAACTCAGCAGTAGCTAAAATCTGTGATGGTATGACCCCGCATCAAGAAATATCAGCTCATCAACCCACACCGTTCAAGCGTTATTATATATTAATGCTTTCGTGTCCGTGATGTGATAATTTGGAACATCTTGAAATTTTCAAGATTTGTTTTCAGCAGACTTTCCAATTTTTAAATTTTTATGGTGACATGAGTCCGCTACTGGACAACACGGCTATGGAAAAGAAGAAAAGAAGAGACGAAGAGACGAAGAAAGAAGAGACGTTCAGCTAAAGATTACAGTTAAGGGTCAAAAGATCAAGAAACGAAATTTTTGAAAATGATATAATACATAAGGTCAACTACTTGAATTAGAACCAACGTTTGAGGCCACAAGTGTTTGTAGCAGTTTAGGATTATTTATGCCGTTGTGTGGATCGTTGATTTGTCATTGTTAAATATAAAGAATGAGGAGTTTGTTTGAAATTAGAGATGTATGTATATTAGGGTGTGTAAAAAGGATTGGAAGAATAATGAGATGCGGAAAACGGAAGTGTGAGTGGGCCGATGCTCATAAATCAGTCTCTTTCATTCCTTCTCTCATCAATCACCCTTCATCGAGTCAACTCCAACTGCTTGCTCAACAACAATGCTAAAATTATATTTGAAAAATAGATTTTGCAAACTTTCTCCAATTAAGTTTCAACATTTCCCTCAAAAACATAATGGTAGTTACAGTACATGTAGAATGCTAAATCTACTAATGAGCTACCCGTAGCCATGACACACTCTTGACATTTTCCACATTTTCCACAACCTGCTGGTCTGTCAGTGTCTGTACTTTCTCAATCCTTCATTCATTTACCACACCATTCCCAAGATGATTCAGAAAAGCTAAAATCTAAAAAAAAAGATCCATGGATGTGTGTGAATTAAGGTGATTGGTGAAACATGTTGAATTCAATAGCCAATTTAAACTCTAAATTGCATTCAACTACGTTATATTATTATTTTACGACTTTTGCTCCACCCTCTGTGCTGTGTTTAATAATAAAAAGTAGTTTGAAAAGAAACGTATTGCAATGAACCTTATACTGATCAGATCCCTGTGTCAAAGAATGCCCATCTGAAGCATCCCACGCCAAGGGGCATGGGTTTGAAGGACAAGCACATCTTGGCTGGACATTGATTCCATGAATGTTTGCTTGTAGATATCCACAAATCGAATTGCCCACACAAGCTGTCAGTCCCTACAAAACAATGTTAATCAACACTTGAGCATCTCAACTTGACCATTTGCTACGAGCAACAGGATAACTGAATGCAATGTATGTATTTATAATTAAAAAAACATTAAAATGAGACATACTGCAATGGGGCTGTGGCGTTCCACCACTTCATTAGTTTGAAGATATGACTTTCCCATAACGGAATTTGATAAGACAACGAGAATGAAGGATGAGAGCAAAATCATCATCTGCAAAAATTTTATTAATTTTTTTTTATATGAACAACACATTTGGAATCTCTAGAATTTTTTGCTGTATAAGCTTTCTTTTCCCACCTGAGACGACTTTGTCACTACTACCGCACTACCAATAAATCATATTCATATACAACAGAAAAATATTACAATTTACAACTATCACCCCAAGGAAAACTAAAGAAAATTTACAACCTCAAAAATGAATCAAATCAGCGGGGAAATTGAGATTCTTAGGAAACTTTCACCCACTTCCTTTATTAAATAATGAAGTTGGATGAAAATCTAATCTCATCTTTAACCAATCTATTTGATTACAAATCTAGTATCTTGTAGCACAAAATGATGATTTTATAGTGTTTCTTTCTCATTTTATCTTACCTTTTACTCAGTTGTAGGATTTCTATATTTGTTGAAACTTTCAAGTATTATTCAAGTGCTGATGTGATGAGCTCTAGTTACCGAATGCGGAGAGATGTACCTTAGCATCTCTATAAACGCTGGATTTGGCGTGGGTACGTGGGTTTCCTCAAGAGAAAATAAAATTAGTCCTTTTTCCACTTGCAAAATCATACTTTAGTTTAAACCTCTGTCATTTCCTTTAGCTCATTGAGATTACGTATATTTAAGTGGTGTAAAAAGCCCGTCATTAGCGGGCTATATATAACGTCCTTAGACCTGAGGGGGGGACCTTCTGAGGCCTTTTTTGATTTGTGTTTAAATGTGTTGTGGAAGTAGATTGCAATATTCTTTTTTAATAAAAAAGAAAAAAACCCCATGTTCAGTCTGAAGAACGGTACGACAGCTCGTATCGTGTCGATGACTGACGAGCGTTTGGTCAATCTTTCGACGTGGAAGGTTGGAGCAGTTGTCACTTTGACCTCAGGTCCATTCCGTTAGAAACCCAATGACGATAGAGTCGTTTAGCATTTTATTATATAAAGTATGATAGATCCACTGTTTGTATAAAAAAAGACATATGAAAATGTCCTTGAGAAAAGATTAAATTTGCCTTAATACCCCCCCCCCCCCCAAAATATCCCATTATTCATCATAGCTTCTCTTCCATCATTAGCTCAACGTATCCCCAACCCCTCTTTTCCCTAACCTATTCAATCCCACTTCAATCTTTGTTTAAACACAAAAATTATCCTTGAATATCATCCAATTATTTGTATTGGAGCTCTATTCCCTTCAAACTTTCTCCATCATCATCATCCATCCATTCTCCATCCTCTTAAGTTGGTAAATAATAATTATGTGTCCTCACATATCCACCCACTTTAGCTATCCCTTTACCTAATAGAGGGGCTTAAGGAAATTATAAATTGGAGTGCTATGATAACACCAAGAAGTAAGTACATCAAAGTTGTTCCAATAGTCTTTGTTCTCCATCTATCTCTTCCTTCCTCCATGGTCCTTATTTATTGTGGGCAGATGGAGGGAATGGATATCTTCTAGTTTTTGAGAGAGTCTCAATTTTTTCATCTGTTTTTCCATTCTTCTCTCTCCACTTGTTCTATGAGGAAGGAGAGTTCAGTAGATGTTTGCTCTCATAAGGAGTTAGACGTGTTTTGGGTAGTAGGGCATCCCTACACGTGTGGTTTTATATTATATTAACGGGACTATTCAACCGTGACATTTACTTTGATCACTTCCTCATTCATCTATTTTTTTTTGTTGTAAAAAGGTGGCCAAAGTGGGTGTGGTGTTAATTGTGGGTGTGGTGAGTTTAACATATTTTTTATATAAGTACCTTTAGTGGGAGATAGGAGAGAGTTTGTTGTCCTCTCTCCAGGATAGTTCTCCTTCTCCCGGAGTCGGTTTTCTTCTGGTAAACTCGGGCGTTCGGATTAAATTCATTGATTTCTGCTGAAGCATCATCCCAAGTTCAACCTCCCTTTATTTCCAGCTGAGGGGACAAGGATAAGGGAGTTGGGTTATGTGAATATTGTACAGATTATAAAATGAATGAAGAACTTGAGGAGGGTGGGGGTGGGGCTGTGCTTATAAGGATACACGTTCCAGATTTAAATATACACAAGTGCCTCCAGTTTTATAGACAAGATCTTGTATGGGATGTTAAACAACAATGTCTTGCATCACTTCCAAAAGTAAGGATCCAGTTTGGATTTTTTAGTATTGTTGCATTTTTAATTTTCTTTTCATGTTTTTCTTTTTTTTGTGGGGGTTCAGGTGACAGAGTGGTTTGGGGTAAATTTTTATTTTAATTGATGCATGTGCGGAAAAATCATTGTGTGGCGTTATTTATTTGTTATTATTTATGTATTATTTATTTTGTGGTTGTGTTGTTGTGGTTTGTGGGTAATGTTTGCTTCGGTTTTTTATGAGAAATCGTGGGAATAAGAGGAGGCTTGGTGGTTTACTGACTTGCTTTTGTTGCAGGAACTAAAAGAAAGTTTTAATTATGGACTATTTGCACCCCCGTGTAATGGAAAAGCTGGAAAATTTTTGGATGAAGAAAGACCACTTTTGGATTATCCTTTTAGCGGACCCGTCGGGTATCTTGAGGTAAGGAGTTTTGATAATAACGGGACATTGCCGTTTGATGGCATCGATTTCAACTTGGTTAATAATATTCTATTTTTGTAAGAATCATTGCATTAAAATTTGTCTTTTTTGTGTATAGTTGAGGTACAAAAGAAGACTGTACAAGGGACTCAATCTGGATGAAAAGCAGTTGAAACAGTTGCATACTAAATCTAATCTACGGAGATTTCTTGACTATGTTTCATCAGGACATTGTGAGAAGATTACTAAAATGTGTACAAAAGGACTTGATCCTAATTTTCACTCTGAGAGTGGAGGTATGATGACATTAAACTATTTTTGCTTAGAATAAATAATATTGTTTATATTCCTGCACCGGTGCTAGTTTTAAGTTGAGAGTTTGAGCTAAGATTAAAAAAATAATTAAAGGTCTTCAAAAATGCTTCCCTGCGATTTAAATTGCTCTATAAAATGATGATTTACGTTCACACCCTAATATTAAAAAAAGAACAAAAAATATGAGACAACTTAACTAGAGGCAAAATAGTAGCTAAAAACCTTATAACCCATGTTGCTTGCCTCTTGTAAAAGTAGCAATATATGTAGTAGATAAAATAAATAATAATCTTAACTGGACAATCAACCCATCTTTCCTTAAATGGTTATAGCCAAAATTGGTTCTTCGTTCTGCTATGTTAATTAAACAACTTGTATTTTCTTGAACTATCAAATTTATTTATTGTCCCTTTAGAAACACCTTTGTCAATGGCAGCTCTTATGAAAAAACCAAGCAAGCTTCTTATTGCTTTGGTCAATGGAGGAGCACTGTTGGATTACCGAACTAAAGATGGATCAACTGGAATGCATCGTGCTGTAGAAGCTAAAAGCTTTGAAGCTGTGAAAACAATGTTGGAACTTGGTGGTTCACCTAATTATAAAGATGCAAAAGGACTTACTCCCCTTTATCTATCGGTATCACTTCAAGCGGACCCTTCAATGACCGAGCTTGTAAGTTGATATGGAGGTGTTAGAAAGTTGTTAATGAAGCAGTTTGCATTGTGTCAGTATAAAAGTATAGAAATTCTTCAGTTTCCAAAATCCCTGTAGAATTTTTATCGACTCATGACTTAAGGACATTTTTAATGTTTCTTGCAGCTACTTCATGATCATGCGTTCACCGGAGCTCAAGATCTGCAAGGCTGGCACGAAGTTCATCAGGTAATTAAATTCATTCATATTTGCGAAATTTGACTAACAATTGCAACGATTTGCGTGTGAATTTTTGAAATTAATGCTAGTAGCACTTTCATAGTAACAATTCTCTCTTTTCTCGCTTGCTAGATATGAATTTAATATTAATTAGAAACACGAAAACAGATTGTGTGCAAAGCTTAATGGTACTTTTGTCTGTTGGGTAGATGTACTTGTTTGAATCATTGAATCTGACTCTGAATTCCTAAACATCCAATTTCATTCATCCTACAAAACGTAATAGATTGGGATTCGATTTGAGATAAACATTCTTGCAATGTTTTTCAGAGCCATACTGGTATAATATTTGTTAGATTGGAGTTGTTAAATTATTGCCGGGAATCGTGAGTGATAAAGTTCCAGCAGGAAGCAATTATTGCCAAAGTAAAGAGAGAGTCAAACATGTTAATAGAGTAGAGTATATTATTATTAAACACGGTCTCCTCATTTATATTATTTGACCATCATCTCTCTAAAATTGCCAGACTTGCTTTCTATGCATATGTATGCAACTGCTGCAACCTCATTTTGACTAGCATTCATTATTATTATTATTATTATTACACATATTTTCTGTATGACTCTGTATGGAGTGTAGTGTTGTGTAACCAAAAACTAACTCGCGTGTTGAGCAATTGATCTTCATCTATTTATTCACACGCTATTCAACTAGTACTTGATCCTTCGACGAAAAATATGTATAATATTTTCCCATTTTCATTCAACAACTTTCAATAGATTTATGAGATCATGTTGATGGTCTCAAATGCAAATAATATGTTCAGTCTTTACATTTTGTCTTTACATTTATTCTTATTCATCTAAGGTAATGTTTATGATTTTTGTAAAGAACTGTTAAGCATGAATGACAGTTGTTGGAATAGTAGTTGTAGCTTGGCAAACTTAATTTGAGTTTTTTACGGTTAATTAACAGCAAAAGAATCGTGTGTGTGTGTGTGTGTGTGTTCTGTACTGTACTGTACATATGCAAAAAATGATATGTAGGTTTGCTATTATGCTGTAGAAATTATTACTCTCGTCAAGGTGGCAGATAAAAGCAAATCCATCAGCAAGTCCTGTTGTTCTGTGGTCACAGTGCTTGACCAAGGCTACTAATTTATGTATGTTTGTGAACCGTGGTGTATAGGGCTGGGTCAATCTCATTATCCTGTAATTTAGCAACCTGACACTTTATGTTATATCATTTCGTGCATTGCAATACTTCCGTAAAAACATCATATCACATGTGAACAGAGTATTATATTCTATGGACTATTTTTATTTTAATCATCCAATTCTTCTCATTTTAAATTGTCAAGGTCTCCCGTCACCACTAATTCTAGTGAATCTACTGTCCCTCCAGATCTAGTTTTCAATTTCATGACAAAAGTTGAAGTTGTTGACCAAATAGCGTCCACTGAGAGGATAAATTGGAGCAATGATTAAGTGATTCAAAAAAGAGCATGGGATAATGAGAAGCATCCTGTTTTGGCCAACTCATTTGCTTGATTGAGACAAATGAATGGAATTGATGAATACTTCTAGGAGATGTTTTCATGGTTAAAATTGCAATTAATTTCGGGGAGTATATACGCTTTATGTGTCTTTCGTTTTGTTCCGTGGGGTATGGGGCTGTCGTGACTGGGTGTCATGGGAGCTGTTCTAAGGGCATAATAATAATAATAACGGCCTCATCTTAATTCTTCACGAGAGTTCAATCACCGGCTTCGTTGTTCTAATAAAGGGGTTTCAGCCAAAACATTTTAAATTTATAAGCATTTATTATGCATCGTATGACAATAACTGTTGTTACAATAATACAACCAAGAATAGATAGTAACAAAACAATCGCTTAGATTACCAAGTGATTTTTATATATTGCAGGCATGCCGTACCGGTCTAGTACAACATTTGGAACACCTACTTTATTATGCGGCAGATATGAATGCTCGGAACGCTTCTGGAAACACTCCACTGCATGTTTGTGCTGTCAATAATCAAGAATCTAGCGCTAGACTTTTACTTTTTCGAGGCGCTGATAAAGATGCTCTAAACTTTGCTAATCAAACCCCTTATCAAATGGCAGTTATTGCAGGCAACATGGAATTAGCTGAAATAATTCAAAATCATCGAGCTCAAGATGTTGGTAAGTTGGCATATGTTAACGTAATTTTTTAACCGTTGGTTATGAAAAAAATGAGATGTTGCATTGCACCTGCTGCGTCTCAAATATTACCTAATTATTTAAGCAAATTCATAAATGGAAGTTAATTTTTAAGGAACAGGTTTCGTTTAGTTCCGTCCAGTCCATCATCCACCCACAATCAAATTGCATTCCTTTCATACATTCTCCATTGAGATTACAATTTATTACATATAGCTATGCATACAATATTTTTTCCATACACAATGATGATAGTCGCATCAAGTGGTTTTTTAATACGATGGGCTTACTGATTATGATGTAATATTATTTAACTATTAAATCTATTAAGGTTTCAATCATAGCAAGCACATTCATTTTAGAATAAATAGATTAATAATGCGCAGCTTAATGAATGATTTCTGTTGTGTATGATGTTTATTTTTTATATAATTTTTTAATTATTATTTATGTTATGTTTTGTTTTGTTTTGTTTCCTTGCAATTTAGTGCCTTACCGTGATCTGCCAAAATACAATCCGAGACGTCGCAGTGCTAAATCGCGTGCTCTATCCGATAATAGATTAAACATGTCGTTAACATGTTTATCTTTATCTCAAGTGGGAGGTCCTTCCAGCCCTTGTTTGTCTAACAGATCCCTTCCACACTTTTCCTCCGCATCATCTTGTTCATCAAGCCACACTAGATCAGGATCCTGCTCAGAATCTTCGTATTCATCACAATCCTATTTTTCGGAGGACAACTGCGGCTCTGCAATCACGGGTTAATAATTACAATTCTTTTGTTTTTATGTTTTATTTATTATTTATTTTTACGTTGCGTAATGCATGAGATGCTAATAGTCTATAAAGAATGAGCTATTTTTGGGCGAGGCTCAGGTGGACATGCTTTTTTTCTTTAAATACAAATGTGCGGGTGGTATATACGCTTGGTTTCTTGCTGAGACTATTTCAAAGAAGCCGAACTAATGACTAGTACTATCGCAAAGGATGTCTTCTCAATCTTTTATTGAATTCATTTTCAAGTTTGGTGAACCGTGATTTTTAACCAAGGCAGCAAAAAATAATCAGCCATTGGGTACAGAATCTATGTATTGCTATGTATTTTAACTTCTCATACACTCCAGCTTTAAATTACTAGATACAGACATTCCATTTCATTGAGTTGATGTATCTTGTCTATTGTTTGCTTTATTAACAGATTTGAATGGTTAAAATTCAAATAATCTTAACACATACATATGCAAATCTCAAGATATTCAGTTTATATATAGTTTTTATGATTTGAATTCCAGAAAAAAGTTTGGACCATAGTGACATAACTTCGGATAGTTCTGGAGTAGGATCAGGAACCTGTACCAGTGGTGGAAGTGGGTCAAGTTATGATACCACACACTTGGACCCCTCTTTAATGCTTCCTGGTACAATGGTTGTTTGCGTTGAAAATTTTGTACCTCAAGCACCTCATCATCTAAAACTGGCCGAAGGGGACATTATTGAAGGTGTAGAATTACTCATTCACAATTACCTTGATTTATAAATACGACACTAATTCAATGGCAAAATGCCTTATTTTTATTTCAGTGTTGGGTTCAATAGAAAATGGAAGGTTTTTAGAAGGATCGCTTAGAGGTCACATTGGATTATTTCCTGCAGTCTGTGTGCAAGAAATTCGAATGAAAAACTATGAAACTAGGAACCGCCTTGCACCTCCAAATAACGTGAAAACAGGGAACAAAAACAATGCTGCTGTCGTGTCCCGTGTGAAAAAAGTGTAAGTGGATTTATGGCTGCAAATTTATTGACGGAATAACTTTTTACTATTAGTATTAGTACTATATAATCATTTTGATTATCACTTTTTCGAGTAATAATAACTAGAGCTCGGATGTTGATTTTTTTTAGAGGGACGGGTTTTGAACCGACATTTGTTTGCAAATGGGGTGAACCACACACTGTGATTCTTCATCGTGGTCAAAAAGGTTTCGGGTTTGTGCTGCGAGGTGCCAAAGCAGATTCTCCACTTATGGAACTGGAGCCTTCTGAAAGATTTCCTGCGCTTCAGTATCTTGATAGTGTCGACGATAACGATGTCGCTGACAGAGCTGGCCTCAGAAAAGGCGACTTCATTCTTGCTGTACGAAACACTGTTTTATTTGATACATTTTCATTCAATTTGCATAAACTAAAATATTTCTGTAGATCAATGGACTGGATGTATCTCAATTGTCGCATGAGGTAGTCGTTGATATGATCCGTAAAGCGGGGGAGCTTGTCTCTATGACGGTTGTTGGCTTATCGCGTCCTACTAATATACAAATTGAGAAATCTACGTCAAAACCTGGTTCACCTGCATCTCTAACTTCATGTGAACAGCGGAGTACAACTAAAGGACCTGTGCAAAATCATTTTGCAACATTACCACGTAAACATTCTGGTAACTCGAAGTTTCATATCAATATGTTTGTAGGATTTCATAGAGATAGACAAATGTAATTAATTGAATTGATGATTTTAATTGTCCAGCAGGGTCTAGTTCAGGACCAACAACTGTTCCATCTCCTCCTCGAAGAGATCCAACTACTAGTTTAAGTGTAGGAAGAGCTCGTGCTAAATCTATGGTTGCAGCATTGGCTGATTTAGGTATGAAAGAAGTCAATATTATTTTATTTCTCTTTACTTATGTTAACACGATTTTGGTAGATGTTGGTCAACAACAGGGGATAGCAAGCGAAAATGGCTCGATAAAGTCTAACTCGGTTGACTCTATTGTTGGTAAACCTCCTATTCCTCACACTTCTGGCTCCACTAATGGAACCAATGGAACAATTAATGGAGTCATGCAACAAAAAACAGCCTCTATCAGAGCAAGGCCCGCTTCAAGTCGCATTACTGCTTCAGAAATTGAAGCAATATTTGCGGATCAAGGTATAAAGTGCGGAACTTGGAACGGGTCACATAGAATTTACGCTTCTGTTGCTGAAATGAAGCGGTCAAAGGTATGATGGTATAGCTAATTTTGTAAACCATAAGGAATTGTTGTTAAATTGACGTAATAATATTTAAATTTTACAGTCTACTTTGAAGGGAAAAGAGAGCTCGAATTTACACAAAGACTTTCATAGTACTCCTGATCTTAAGGGCCTCACTATAAAGAATTCATCACAAAGTGTAGAAAATAATGCAATAATTAAATCTCTCAGTCAGGAGAATCTCACCAAACTTAGAGCTAACCTCAGACACTCTTGGGCATTTGGCCGAAATGGAGAAGAGTCTTGGAAGATCCAGAAACTTCCAGCACCTCCCACCGAGTCGGAATTAGCCGCTAGTACCAGAGAACAGAACGGCCATGATACAGAGGGTTCAATGTCTGATCCAGAAGGTCAGTCTTCCACGGAATCAGATGGAGGTGGAGAAGATCAGGCAAAGACTGTGACAAAACTTAAAACTCCAGTATTAACCGACGGCGAGTATCGAAGTATTAAACCATTGCGACCAGTTCAGTCAAAAACGCTACCACGTCGAGCGTCAACTGGTAATTCATTTAAAGTTTAATTTTTAAGTCACATGGTCACATCAAATGTTTGGAAAGCTAATCAAATACCCATTTTCTTTTTTTTGTAGGTTGCGCAACAATTAGTCCTGCTGAACAGCAAACAATTATAAATCTTGTTCCGTCTGGTCAAATAATCAAAGTCGATGTCTCAAAGTCAAAAGAATATGGCAGCGTAGAAGTTGGAGCTTCAAATACCATGTCAAAAAGCCAAGGTGGCATAATGTCATCATTCAAGCCAATGGACAATGCAAAGCTATATGCATCTCCTGATGATCTCAAGTCCATTGGCTTTCGAGAAAATCAATTTGATGCTCAATTACAGCATATTCAAAATGTTAATTCAGGAACTCTTAAAAAGACTCGAAGTCAGAGTCTTCCACCCTCTAAAGATGGTACCAAAAACCAAGATTACGCTGAACCGATTGGAAACGTTTGCAATGGTTCAGAAGAATCAAATGAAAATTTGAATAGTTTTAAAAAGAATCTTAACAATGCCAATAACGAAAGCTCTAACAACGACCAATTTGATCCTCAACGTAGTCTTCAGGAAGCAAAAGAAAAATTACGCCCTGTTAAACCTGTTTTGAAATCGAGCACGAGTTGTCAAAATCAACCTGATCAAGACAAAATCCGAATTGAAGTTAAACAGTCTCCAAGGTTAACAAAAAAAGCAGAGAAAACTGTAACATTTCAAAATGCTTCTGAACTCGATTCGCCTCCGGACACTCAAATTAACAACAATTCTGGTTCAATGAGCCATTCAATGAGCGTTGACGGCATACAAAAGTTGAAGACAAGTTTGAAACCCTCGAAATCTTTCCCTAACGACCTGGGACAAGATGATTTTAATGGGGATAATAATAACTCGAGCACCGGGACAGAATCTTGTGAAGGGAGCAAATATGTTACTAATCTTCCAGTTAATCCTGATTCTGATAGTTGTTCCGAAGATTCCAGTGACAAAACGTGGATTTTGAAGGATGAAAATGGTCCATCATCTGCTTCGACTACCTCTGATTCTGTACAAACGGTGATTTCAACGTTAACAACTCTTCCAAAATCAACTGTTGTTGAGGAGAAAATTTCTAATTTGACGCATCAAGATCAGAATCAGCCAAAGAAGCCGTTGTCCGCTAGTGCTCAGTTAGGGATAACATTAAACTTTGAGCAAATGCAACAGCAACACCAACAGCTTTATGGTAGACTAGGCCAACACAATGATTCTAATTATGGATCTCTTACTCGAACTTCCAATACCACTCTTGTTAGGCCTCAAGGAAACGCTAGTTTAACAAAAAATGCAGTATCCTTAGCAAAGCTTCCGCCTCCAATGGAGGCAGAAAGTGAAAATGAGGATGGACGTAGTCCTAAAGGCACTCCGGTACAAAAGAAAACTTCCGTTGGCTCTATGACTAACTCAGTTCATAGTTCTTCACAGGTAGGTTAAATATTAATATATTTGTCGAATCATTTTTCACGCTTAACCACAACTGTAAGATATAATGTTGCTTTTTTATTTATTATAAAAAAAGATGTTTCACACACTCCAACCCCAAAGATCCCGATCAATGCTAGCTGAGCAGCCACCACCTCAACAGTTACAACATCAATATCACTTGCAACAGCAGCAGATAGCCGCTCGTCAGCTTCAACAATTACAGGGGCAAATGCAAGGTCAAACTCGACAAGCAGAAAAAAGTATTGAAGAAAGTCTAAAGCTGATTCAAATGCACGTTGCCGCTTTAAAGCAAGATTTCCCAAGCGCTCTACCACCACCTCCTGAATTTGGACTTCGAAATCAAACTCCAATTTTAGCCCCACCTCCAGAATTTTCTGATGCTAGAGATACTCATGAAGCTGCAACCAGATTCAACCAAGGGCAAGGCCATATGTTTTCACCAGAGCCGGCAACAGCACAACAATTTAATCGTCAATCTCCAATGTACCGCTCTATTAGTCATGCACACTCCAGTACCTCATCAATGTACAGTGGATATCCCACAATGACGCGTCAACAATATCAACAGCAACAACAACTACATCATTTACAGCAACAACATGCAGCAGCTCAGCATCAGCAGGCAATGCAGCACCAACATACGTACGGTACTATTCAGGCACGCTCACAACAACAACAACAGTCTACGTACGGTACTACAGGAGCTTCCCCTGCTCAAGGAATGTTAAGTAATCAAGCGTACAATCACTATCAGACCCTTACTCCAAAATCTTCTACCAGTCAAACATCTGGCACCCCACCAGTCCCTTCAACCGCCCCTCCTGCATATAGTCATACACAGCAGCACCATCCAAAGTGTTACTACTATCAACAGACACCAAGTGCTACGACGCCAGCCACAAACAACAATTCCGCAAAATTGCATCCTGTTCACAGATATACACCTGGTATTTATATTGTTTGTAAGGTAGATATTCATTTAACACCTTTGTTTGTTACAGATCTCTACGAAAGTAGTGCAGGACCACGAATTGTTGGAACTATCCCCAAAAAGCCCCCTGGTGCAGACCATTACGAAGTTCCACATTCGCATCAGCAGCTATTACAAGTAAGCTTTAATTGTTGTTTCTGCAGTTACAGAATTGTCTAATACTGTATTTTTGTTTTAGCAGCAACAGGCAGCTCAAATGCAACAAATGCAGCAACAACAAGCTCAACAACAACAGTCAAATGTGTCTAAAATGAGAAGAGAGTTCCGCAATAAAACTCTGCAAGAATGGACAGTAGGTGAGTGAAAAGTTTTTAAACGTTCATACTTGATCTACAACGCATTTCTTCTCTTTCGTTTGTCACTTTTTATTATAATATCGTATTTTTAGGTGATTCTTGTGACTGGCTGGATTCCTTGTTTATGCCCGAGTACAAAGGAGTATTTCAACAAAGGGGTATTGATGGCAAAAAACTGCTCAGGATGGATAATGCTACGCTTTTAGACCTAGGAGTTAAGAAGCTTGGTCATAGGATGAACATTGAAAAGTCGCTTAAAAGATATTTGCCACAGGCGAAACCCTAAACTTTGCTTCCTGATGTCGTTTGCACGTTTTTTCCCTTCTCTAAGATTAATTTAATCTTTTGAGGACTATTTCTCAAAAAAAGCTCATGCATCTACTTAAACCTAATACTACTGGTATACTGTGCGGTCTAGTTAATTTTATATTATTGTTGTCTTAATTTGTCGTTCAATGCAATGAAAGATAATCATTGGTCCGGATTTAGTTGTAAATAGTTATTGCAAAAAGTTGCCAAAGTAGACTACTAATTTGTGTGCAAGAGTTTGTCAAGTATATAGATGAATTCAGTCGTGGTTTTATTCACTTTCTCACATAACTAGATAAATTACAACTCATATTGTTACCTACTACTCTTATTGTTATAATATAGCAAGAAAGGATGACATTTAAATGAAGTTATGCATTATTAGATTTTATTTCTAAATTTTAAATTTGGCTTTGCCCTTTGCAGTGCATAAAATCCCATTTATATTAGATTTTACAGTAAGTTTCGCCCGTATTGGATTCGATCCAACTTAAATAATTAGTTACTTTTGCATAAACTCCAGGTTGACTTTCTCCGGCGCATCCAACTCCTATAAAAAATATTACGTAATCAAACTTACAATTATCAAGTTTTTACCCCAAGAAACTACTCCAAGATCCACATAACGACCAGTCGCAGGATCTTTATAATCAATGCTACCACCACTGTCCCCTAAAAATGCGATTCTTTTTATTTGCTGATACTTTTTTTATTATTATTTCATTACCTTGGCATGTGTCTGATCCAGGAGCATACGTACAAATCATGTTGTTGGTAACTGAGCTTCCGTAGTATTTTTGGCATTCGGTAGTACCCAAAACTGCATCATTTCATATTGCAAATGTCAATTAATTATGCCGAATGTAATTTAAACTTGTATAACCTGGGAGATCCACCTTTTTCAAGACACTTGATGGACTACCACCGGATGAAGTTGCTAAAAAGAGCATAAATTTATATTTAAAGGAATTAACAAAGAGATTATTACTTCCCCATCCTGACGCAGTTACAGTTAGACCATTGACGCTTTTACCAATCATGTTGTATGGGAGACAAACCGGTTGAATCTAAAACAGGAAATTGGACTTTTTGAACAATATTTAATCATATTGGTTGGACCTCTCTTGAATATGTCAAAGGAGTTGCAAGTCTCAATAGAGAAATATCATTGTCCTGAGTTTCCTTGTTGTATGATACATGTTGTTTAATCTGGACAAAAGTAATAGAAATTAATAATTAATATATAAACTCAAAATATATCCTTTATCCTTTACGTACCTCAGCCACCTTTACTAATACATTCACAGACTCACTTCCAGATTTTAAGTCATGATCAGCACAATCCACGTAAAGTTCCGCACCTGCTGGAATAGCAGCAGTACAATGTGCCTACAAAATATGTTTTATAAATTCCATCTCTCATTCAAGCAACGACATACGGCTGTAAGGACGTATTGATTGGAAATTATTGTGGCTCCACAGAACACACCCATATTTGGATCTAAGGAAATACATGGAATTATTATGTTTCCCATTCAAAAAGAGTCTAATTATTGTAGAATAACGTACTGTAAAGATTGCATCGCCAAGGGAATTCATTTACTAGAGCTTCAGAGCCTCCGACAATTCTTGGTGCTTCATTTCTAATTCCACAATTGCAGGTTGTGGTGACGGGAGCTTTAGTTGTAGCTGAGGCTGCTGTTGAGGCCGCTGCAGTAGTAACAGAGGCCGCAGTAGATGTGGCAATTGGGGCCGAAGTTGGGGCTTGAGTTGAAATTACAGTGAGGACACATTCGAATCTAAATGGATAAGCAGATGGAGGGTTGCTTGAATCACTGCTAAATAAAATAGTCATAGCATTTGTTGTTGAGTTACGGCTAAATGATCCACGTCCACAAGTTTTGATATAGTCCCCGAATTGAGGGTCCCCTGTTGGAGACAAGTAAAAGACGTCATAACTGCAACCAGTTGCAGATTCCACATTAAATTCTCTACACCCGAGTTGAATGATGGTGCCGACGGGGGAGGACAAGGAGTACTTGCAATTTGAGTATGATGGATAGTTATTTGGCCAATTTGGAGACTGAAGAAAGGCACTTTGTCCCACAGCATTGAATGCATATGCATAGTTGCAGTTTGATTGTCTTGGTTCTGGGACAACTTGTCTTGGTTCTGGTTTGACGGGCGGAGGGGGCGGTTGGCCCTCAACACCTAGAGTAACTACTGCCGCCAGCAACAAGAAATACTTCATTTCGGAGCTTCTGGTGGAAGAGTAGAGGATGGATATGATGAGAACAAGATTTTAAATCAATGCTTATATGGAGATGTCATGATTTTTGCAGATGTCAAAAAATGGCCACCAACATTTGTTGTGGTAATTTTTTCATTGTTGAGGCCAGATTTTAATTGAGGGCCGTGCATCCTCCGTACATTGATTTTGAGAATTCATTATTAATTTATACAGTAGTTGCGGCGTCGGCTTGTGGCTTGTAGTGTTTTGCAATCAGATGTCACAATAGGAGAAACATTGTTCCAAACCATATACGTCAATGGTCATTGTTGCATATAAAAGGAACAAACGTCAACAACCTCATGCTTCCCTCCCCAATTTTTGTACAGTGGTAAATCATACTAGAAGGTTAATTGAAGGATATTTTGGGAATTGACATTGACCTTTTTGGTATAGTCTCAACAATCCTTGGTTAGTGTTGTCAGATGTAATAATAATATAATATCCATGAAATTTTGACTTTCCTCCTTCTTAACAAAAGCATTTTGTTATTGAAACACTTGTGACCTTGTATTTCTATAGTTTCATCAGTAAATAGATTCTATAGTTGATGTATAATCAATAACTAGTCTATAAATTACTGGATTTGTAGGCGTTACTGAATCAAAAGCATGCAAAATAATGCATAGTTTGCTGAATTCATGTTTGAGGCATTTAATAAACGTGTAAAAAGAGTTTTTTTTTTCTATTTATACAACGACGCTAGGCTAATAATTACGAATTAAGCTTGCGCGGTTAAGGAAAGGTACATTTTTTGGTTCTGCACCCTTTTAACTGGATTTATCTTCTTCAGAATGTGTGCAATAACGTTGACCATATCTTGGCTAGAGATCTTGATTTTCTTTGACTTGAATTTGTGTAGTAACTCAGTCACAGTCATTGGTTTTCGAAGAAGATAACGTCGAACTGCCTCTTCAGTTATACCCTCAGAACTAATGATGAGGAAAATATCATAACAAATCATTACCTACATAACTTCTAAGCTTACGCTGCCGACTGAAGCAATGCTGGAGAAACTTCCATTTTGGCCTTTTTGTTTGAAGATGAAGCTCCAGTAAAGTTCAATAATTCAGAACTAGCCTTCCTTTTCCCTAAACTGTTACCAGGTTCTGCATCTGAGTTTGCACTTCCTGAGGCTTTGTCTCCATTATTTGGCTCTACTTTTATGCCCAAGGATGATTCTGTATTAGCATAAAACTCCAAAACTTATGCTTAATCCATAAACCTACACATACCAATAGCAGAGTCAGGCTTAATATCATCATCTTTAGAAATTTTGTGTCTATCATCAGATGTCCCTTCGGATTCCTTCTTTTCGGAGCTCTTTTTCTTCTTCTTCTTTTTTTTCTTTTTGTCCTTTTGCTCGACATCTTCTTCATTTTTAGCAGAAGATGGACCAGCTCCGTCTTCTAGAATGAAAAATAAACAAACAATTGCATCAGTGTGTCATTAGAAAACAACTTGAAATTGATACCTTCATCCGAAGCTTCCTTCTTTTCTTTGTTTTCATCCTCTGACTCAGATCCAGACTCCAAAAGTCTCCGCATAGCATCTTCTTGATCAACCCCTTTAATATCCTCTTTCTCACCTTCAGGCTCTGATCTGTAAGAATACATGAAATGAGGAATAACATGTGCATCTTTTAAACAAATAAAAAAGAAATTTTACCCTGATGTATCCGATATGTAGTCCAATTCTCGACCTTCTTCATCTCCATCATCTGAATCTTCCAAACCTTCATCATCTGAATCTTTCTTCTTCTTTTTAGGTGCTGCTTTCTTTCCTTTTCCTCCTTCTAAAACAAAGTCGAAATTTTTAATGACCGCATCCATCCATCAAATAATTTTATTTTCTTATATTTCTTACTTTTCTTATTTTTGGGAGTATCGTCTTCTTCGTCCTCGGACATCTTTTCTTCCTCACTATCTCCCCAATCTTCCATTTCACTGACTTTCAAATCAGAAGCAGCCTTCTTTCCTTTTTTGTTAGACAAAGAAGTCGTCGACTGTGGTTCGTCGTCTCCTTCATCATCATTCCGCATTCGTCGACGCATCATGACATTAAAGTAGTTCATAATTTTGTTTCTCCTATAAACCAAAACGTCTTAGTAGTAATAAAAAATAAAATATTACAATATGTATTTGCATATACCTTCCAAACTCATGCTCAGCCTCTTCCGAAGTTAAACTTTTATATCTTTGAATTGGAGTAAAGTTATACCAATGATTGACTGGAAAAACTTCAAAAGCTCCATCCTGTGCTTGAGTAAAAATAAAATACGAAGCATTCTCCGAAACCCCTCCCTCTCTCACCCCTTTATATCTATCAACCAAACCATTTAGAATTGAACTCAATCAAACTTACAATAAATATCACATACTTTCTATTAATCTTATCTCCCAACTTTAACAACCACGGTTGATCGTCAGGATTATACTTTCTCTTATGAAGTCCATACTTTCTCTTCCTTGCTTCCTCTCTTGCTTCCCTTCCATACTCTGATCCGGCACCAAACCTTCAAAAACAGTATTTTTTTAAATACTTGTTTAAAACCTTTACATACTTTGGCATGTCTTCATCCAGTGATGGAAAATTCGTGGTTTGTTTATGGAGCCTTGAATTATCTTCCCTGGCCATTTTTACACTCGTCCATTTACTCGGATCAACACCTAGTGCACCATTAAATCTCATGATCGATATTGGTCTCACATTAGTCCTGTACAAAGGATCAAAAAAAAAACAATTAAAAGGGACCCCCACTTAGGTGTCCCTTACTTTGGCACTCTTACAGAATACTCCTGTACCAAAACTGGTGGAATGGCTTCCGCGGCTGCAGCCGCAGATGCAGCTGCCGTTTTCTCAATAACGGATTGACTTGGGATTGATGGAGTTGCTGAAGTGACGGTGGATGAGGCCCCTCCACCATATTTTGTTCCTAGGGGAGTTGGTCTTGTTGGTATTTTATAATCCATTTCCGGTGTGATAAGACGAATTGTGTTGGATTTAAATTTCCCGCATTTATATTTTGGGGCAATGAGAGATAAGTCTTATTACTCACAACTGAAGGCCGAGTGAAAGTGAAGATGAGTATTTTTTATTTTTAGAACAATTGTAAATATTTTGTTATTTTATTAAACTCCTGATTGTTTTGATTTGGTTGTTGGAGAGATAGCGTTAATGAAGGGTGGGGGAGGATGGGAGACTCGGAATTTGAAGATTTAGATGTACCTTTCTCAGATGAGGATGATAAAGATTCAACAAAAGGTAATAATTTGGAAATTGTGATCATGTTTTTTGTACATAATGGGGCTAATGTTTGGTATGTTGCCATTTATGTGTCTTTGTGCAGTCCAGAATAATAGTCCGGGAGATCGGTGGAAGAAATTGGCAAAAGGTTAGAGATAAATTTTGTTATTGCTTTCTATTTATTATATGATTGGATGGGAAAGTGTTGCTGAAGGATTGAATTAATTCCTAATTTGTGTAGATGGACTTGTAATACCCTTCAGAACGATACATGATGCAAACAGCTTTAATGCACCTTATAGGAAATGCTTAATACCCGGTAAACCAATTGAGGTACATATAACGGATGTAGAAAGAACAGTGTCTGCACATTTTTTAAATTCTAACTTGTACGTTATACAATTGAAACATGGGGAGTATGATTGGACAATTAAAAGACGCTATAAGGTAAGTAATTTAATTAATAAAGAGTTGTTGAATGTTATAAAAAAGTTTTGGCTACAGCACTTTCAGCATCTTCATCAGCAACTTATGTTATTTAGGTAAGTCGGTAACTTTGGCTGGTAAACGAAAAAAGCAATAGAGTGTTGTTGTTGTTTTAGAGTTACGTTAAGTGTTCCGTTCCCTTCAAAGAGTCACAAAGAACTTAGGGCTACATTCAAGTCTACTGTAGAAGTAGATGAAGATGGTACTGAACATACCCGTGGATTACCGAGGTAACGAATAATATGATTGTAAATCTTATTTTATATCTATTATTTATTTGTAGATTTCCAAAGCGACCTGAAGCACTGGTTGCTGCAGATCATTTGGAAGAGAGAAAGGAGGCCCTTGAAGATTATTTAAGAAATTTACTCCAAATAAGGGCGTTTAGAAATCATCATGAAACTCTAGAGTTTTTGGAAGTGAGTCAGTTATCCTTTGTCCATGGTCTTGGTAAAAAAGGAAAAGAGAGTTTGGTGCTTAAAAGAACTGGAACAAATCAGACTCAAAAATGTGCTTGGTGTAGTTGCCACTGGTTTGGGTAAGTTGTTAAGAAAACAAGGTATTTGGAAATTTTGACTTTGAGGTGATTGTCACTTTTTTTACCTTTTCCAGTTTTCAAAAACTTTGTGGTGTTTGGTGCGGTCAGTGGCAACGGCGGTGGTTAGTTTCTAAAGACACATTTGTTGCCTATATAAGACCCAAAGACGGTCATATTCACTGCGTTATGCTATTTGACAATGAATTTGAGGTTTCTTCTGCTCTGTACGATCTAGAACATGGCCTAATTATATCTAACTTGTCAAGGTTATAGTTGATAAACAATTTTAGTTTTTGAAAAATATAATTTTAAAATATATTGATTCATTTATAGGCGACTGGTTGTGAAATGTTGGACAAAACGAAAAGCAAAAGAATGGTTGGAACACCTTCGCAAATTAGTTAACACAGAAGGTGCAACATTTAATTTTGTATTGTAATCAGCATAGAGACAACTAATACTATAATGTAGTAGCATAGTCACCCACTCCACAATTTACCTACATAGTATAATATAGTATAATGTACAAGCCACTGATGGATATTTTTACAGTTGCCAAAGGATTTATTGGGGAAAATCGGTTTCTGTCATTTGCACCTATCCGTCAAGATGTTGACGCTTGTTGGTTTGTTGATGGCTCAAGTCATTTTGCAGCAGTTGCCACCGCAATTGAGGCTGCAAATGAAGAAATTTATATTGCCGACTGGTGGCTTAGTCCAGAAATTTACATGAAACGTCCTATTGTTGAAGGTGAAAAATGGCGACTTGATAAAGTTCTTGAGAGAAAAGCGGTACGCTTGCGGATTTCCAGTTTAATTCTATGTAATTTGATGCTTTTATAGAAAGAAGGAGTGAAAGTGTATATTTTGTTGTTTAAAGAAGTAAGCATGGCATTAGGTTTAAATAGCTACTATAGTAAGCAAACCTTGGTTCATTCTGCTCCCGAGAATATAAAGGTAAACTCGTATTATTGTCGCAAATACGCTACAAATGGAATCTTCTTTATTTTTGTTTAATTTCTGTTATGACAAATAAATTAAAGGTACTTAGACATCCTGATCACGCCAGCGCTGGTATATTACTTTGGGCGCACCACGAAAAATTGGTATGTATTGGGGTGTATAAAATCCCACATCTCGTATTCATTAATTACTTATAATTCCCTACCTATTTCATTTGTTTGAAACTAAGGTTATTGTGGACCAGACGTATGCTTTTGTTGGTGGTATTGATTTATGCTATGGAAGATGGGATGATCATAACCACAGATTAACTGACTTGGGTAGCGTTTCAACAAATCAGAAACAAACAAGGATGGTTCAGCTTAAATTAACTTCGAGTAAACCTGCTGGCATAAACTCTTCTTCCGTGTTTCAATTAGCCAAAGCTACCAACATGGTTACACTTGGTACGTTGGTTGACAATCGTCAATTGACATTAGCGCCAGCGAATCAGCAAACAGAATCAGAAGGCTTACAACAGCTCACAATAACAGACGCTCACACTGTCAACGAGAACGAGTCAGATGTATCAAATTTTAATGGTCCTGCCGGGGATTCGGATAAAATGTAACAAGTTTGAGCTATATATAGGTGCGCTAAACTATAAGAGCTGAATTTCAGAGTGCTTGACGAGGTCCGACTTTCATTTGCCGACAATTCTATTCCAATCCCAGATGTGATCATTAACGACGAAACCGGCGATGAGATAAAAGTATCTGACAGTACAGAGTCCATGTCAAAAGTTATGGAAAGCCAAGAAGAAAACAAACCTCCATTAAAAGGAGAAACTCCACCATCAGGACGCAGAGCAAAGTTAATTCGTAGAATGACGCAAGTCTCCAAAGAGTTCAAGAAAGAAGGAAAAGAGTGGGTTGATATCCATCTTAGGGGAAAAGGTTCGGGGAGTGACGCATCCTCTGAAAATGATTCAGATGGCAAGGAAAATGAAAAACCACGAAAATTTCATTTGTCCAAAAAAAAAAAACTAAGCAACGATGATGAGGCAGACGGAGGAGTTAACTCTTCTATTGAACCAAATAGTCTTGGTAAAGTTGTTAAAGAGTTAAAGTAAGACGATTTAAAAAATTAATTCCTATTCAAATTAGCTAAAAACATGAAACGTCATATTTTCAGAAGTCGAAAAAAGCGTTCTACTAAACCTGAAATGGACATTGCAATGGATACACTATTAGGTCTTGTAGGATCTTCTAAGCTGTGGATTGGGAAAGATTATACAAATTTTATTGTTAAAGATTTCGCGGATTTGGATTCACCATTTACAGGTGAAAATGGAAAATTTGATCAATGCTAATAGTAACTGAACATTTATGGCTTTCATAAGATCTTGTTGACCGAACATGTACACCACGGATGCCATGGGTACATTGTAGCTTAATTTTATACAATTCAATTGTATTGGGATGTTGAACTAAAGTGAAATTAATAAATTTAGCATGATATTGCACTCATGGTTCAAGGAACTGCTGCCAGAGATGTTTCTAGACATTTTATTCAGAGATGGAATGCTACCAAGGTTGGTATTTAATTGAAATATTATAGTCATTTTTTTCACTTTAGCGGGAGAAAGCTCTTCAAAACGAAGCCTATCCATTCCTCATCCCAAAAGCCTACGATTTTAAAAACGACCAAATTCCACTAATATTTCAAAGGTCAATGAAAATGAGTAAAGTATCTTGCCAGGTATAACATCAAGACTTTATCATTTACTTTATTAGTACTGTTGAAACCTACTTATAAACATGCTTTAATTAATTTTCACTCTCAAGGCCTTACGTAGTGTAACCCAGTGGAGCTGCGGTGTACAAACAACTGAAGATAGTATCCAGCAAGCGTATATTGATGCCATTCACAATGCACAACATTATATTTACATTGAAAACCAATTTTTTATATCCTTAGCAGAGGCAAACATTACCGTTCAAAATAGAATTGGAGAAGCTCTTTTAAGTCGGATTTTGCAGGCTCATAGGTTAACTTTTTAAACCATACCATAGAGTGAAACTAAATATTTTTCAACAGATGAATCTATAATTTATAATTTTGTTTTGCAGAGAACATAAAACCTTTCGAGTTATTGTTATCACACCTCTACTTCCTGGATTTGAGGGAGAGGTTGGAACTAGCCGTGGCATTGCAATTAATGCAATGGTGCATTGGAACTATTCTTCAATTTGCAAGTAATTGGAGTAAAAGACTTGTTGATTGCTCTTTGTTGTAAAAAAGCGATTACGTTTTAGGGGTTCGGATTCTTTAATTGAGAGACTAAAAAAGAATGGAATTGAAGATCCTACTGAATACATTAGCTTTCATGGACTGCGCACTTGGGCAGAACTACAAGGGGACCTAGTTACCGAGTTAATTTATGTTCATTCAAAACTATTAATTGTTGATGACAATTTGGTGATCTGTGGTTCTGCAAATATTAACGATAGAAGTATGATTGGGAAGAGAGATTCTGAGGTTGCTCTGATAATTCAGGTATAATTTATTTATTTGTATACATAAATAACAACGTCTAGTCCATTTCATCCTTAAAAATTTCTTTTTTAAGGACCAAGAATACGTTAAATCTGAGATGAATGGTAAGGATTACAAGGCTGGAAAATTTGCTTTAAGTTTAAGACTCCAACTATTCCGAGAGCACTTGGGACTTTTGGGTAAACTTGAAGTAAATGTGCACGATCCAGTACATGAAAGTTTTTATCGAAATCTTTGGCAAGAAACTGCACGCAAAAATACAGAAATATATGATGAAGTAAACTGAGTATTGTATATTTGTATATAAGGAGTAATAATAATTGTTTGTCCAGGTTTTTAACGTTATGCCAAATGATAAATGTGAAACATTTGTTGCGTTAAATAGCTATCAGTCTAAAATTATTATGGCTGAAGCGGACCCTACAGGTTCCCGAACACTTTTAAAGGATACTAATGTAAGTTAACTAAATCTTATAAATTTATTTGCTTCCAAACGTTTCCTTCCATTCAGGGTCACTTGGTGAATCTTCCTTTGAAATTTTTGTGTAAAGAAAATCTTCTTCCTCCATCTGCAACTCGTGAAGGGTTGATGCCAACAGAATTATGGACTTGAAACTTGACAATAATTCCTGCACAGATATTATCAAGAAATGTTACCCAACCCAAACAATTTAGTTTTCAGTATTGCATTGCTAGTACTTACGCATTCTTCTGTTTAATCTCTCTCCATCTCTCTTTCTCTCTCCGGCTCCATTTCTTAGCTTTAACTGTCTTCACAGATTGTGCAATTGTTATTTTTTTTATTTTAAAAAAGTGCCTTTCAAGTGCTATATATTTTAAATTACAACGCAACATAAGATGCAATTTTGCTCCATTAACGCACACAGCAAGGACACCGTGAAATAGAAATTAAACTGTCCTTCCTTTTCTGCCAAACATTTTAACGAAATAAATTGTTATAATATGCTCAACACACATAATGACGAAAACCTTTTTTTATTATTATTCTAGTTAATTTTATTCAAGGCCAAAAACATTCCACCTTGAGGCTTTAATGAATTGGTATTCGTATACTTCATTGGAATTAAAGTTCGGTTGGACGGTTCTATTTTAAAATTATGGACCAAATGTGCAATGGCAACTTTAACCTCGGCCGTTGCAAACCGCATTCCTAAAAAAGTCCTAAATAAAGTATTTAAATATTTAAATACCTTTACCAATACAGTTCCTTGGTCCGGACCTAATTAATTAATTGCAAGTAATTAACCCCTAATTAATGAGCTATTTAATTACCCAAACGCAAGAAAAGTGTAAGGATTCATTTTTCCTTTGTTTTCAGCAGAAAAACGTTCAGGATCAAATTTCTGGGGGTTAGGAAAATGCTTTGGGTCATGATGCAATTCTTTTATTGGGATTGATACACCTTCTCCTTTTTTTAAAACGTAATCCGTCCCTGGAACTTTATAATCAAGGGTACACATCCTGTCCGTAACCCCAGCAGGAGGATAACATCTCAAAGTTTCTATGTACAATTCCTTATTATTTTTGAACCAATTCCTTTACCCACCATTTATAATCATTTCAAGATAGTTCAAATTATTCAATGAATCATACGTAAATTCTCCATCATTATCTTCCAGCACTACCTCAATTTCTTTCCTCAGCTTATCTTGAACCTCTGGATTGAGGGCTAAAGCATATGCAGCAAAGAGCAACAAAGATTGGGTCGTGTCATATCCAGCCAAAACGAATAGCACACAATTTGCAACGATTCCATCATCATCTAGTACTTCTTCGCTAATCTTTCCTTGGATTTGTGCTTCTTTCTCAAATGCATTTAATTCATTCTCGTCTATTTTCAATTTCCCTTCCCCAGCATCCATCATTAACTGAATAAAGTCATTCCTTCTCTCACCACTCTCCCTTCTTTCTTTTATTGTGGCTTTTATGGCTCTGGAAAAGAAATGCTGCATTTCCATATCAAAAATGGAAAACCCCAGTAGATCCGCCAGTTTTGGGGACAGTAGCATTACAAGAATTTTAAACAATGCCACACCACCAAATTGTATCTGCATTTTAGCCCCCATTTCTTCAAACAGTGAAGGTTTCTTTTGATCAAATGCTTCAGAGTTCATGCCACATACTGCGGATGCAATGATGTCCATTGTGAATTTAGAGTAGCCTGTTACCAAGTCCATTTCCTCACATGAAGTCATCTCATTCTCAACAAATTTCACCAACTTCTTCCCACTTTCATCAAAAAGATGGAACAACCTTTTTATCTTTCCGGTTGTAAAGGTGGGACTTAATTTAGCCCTTAAGGACCTCCACTTATCTCCTCTAACGGCAATCAACATTTTGGGGAAGATGTAATCGTTTTTGGGAGGAGCAACAAATTTTCTATCTACAAAGTGATCAAAATCTTTGACAAGAATGGATTTGATGATTTCCACATCCACGATGGTTAGTGTATTTTGACCAAATTCCGAAGCACCCCCAACTTTAAGATTTTGATCTCGAAGAGATTTGTAAGTATTATTTATCCCTTCAACAAACCCAATTCCTGTGATGCTGTTCCGTAGAAAACGGATTGTCCCATTACCAGTATAGTGGATCCCTTTGGATTCAAAATGATGTTTGGATTTCTTGTCGAAATACAAGAATATTAGGGAAATTAGGGTGAGAAGTAGGGACAGTATGACGAAGGATAACATTTTTAAACAAAAATTGATCTCTCTCTGTGTGTGTAAAAATTGGAACTCTGTGGGCAGCACTGGCAGCCGTGGGCTTGCAAAGTCAATAAACAATTATTTTGACCTTGTAAATCACATATAACATGCTAATTGGAATTAAGTGATGCGATAGCGACATACAATTATGTATATTTATAGAGTAAGGCAAAAAACACAGCATTTATACGGCTAGCAACAAATATAATTTTGTATGAAAGATTCGCAGCATGTATCTTTTTTGTAGCTGGAGGGCATTTGGGCTTTGTCATCCTAAATAATTCAATTCATCAAATCAAAGACTCGATAGCATTTTTAATATTTAAAATAAAAAGATTAAGACTTAAACCCGGTTTAGTTTGGTTTAGATTAAAGATGGTTTAAGATGGCTTGGATGGGGCCATGCTGGAGCTT
>JAAOWG010000110.1:0-38414 GCA_036491945.1 Paranurophorus simplex
GTCTGAATCATTTTTCGCTTTTTTCTCAGGAGGTTCACCTGCTCCTTCCTCTTGTTCGTGACTGCGCTTTTCAACAATTTTTGATTCAAGCCCGTTCGCCAAGGGACTAGTTGCTGCAATAGCGGCAGCCGCTGACTCGGAGGTGCTAGTTGCTTCAGCTTTCTTAACCGGAGCAGTTGGTAAGGTTTTTGCATCAGGACAAGTCGTTAACAATTCTTCCACATCTTGTCTGCCAATTAGCTCTGGTGGTCGTTCCCAAACTGATGATTTTGTCGATGGATTATAGAAAAACACCCTTTTGTCTCCGGTCCAAACAACACACCAAGGAGTTCCAGTTACAGGGGTAGAAGATATAGGTTTGCCTTTATCATTTGTATTAGATGCCGTCAGTGTCCTTTTAGCCTCCATCTGATTATTTGAAATAAATTGATACTGATACAGTTCCTGTTCTTTAACTTTAGCTTGAAATATAGCAATCTACAGATAGGGAGTGGGAGTATCATGGAATAAAAAAGTGCAAAACTTTGAAGCAAACTAAATATAAATTAATTTAATAAAACCTTACCTCTCTGGTCCTGAGAATATCCGGAATTTTAGTCTCGATTTTATCCAGTGGCTTATCTTTCGTAACTGCCATCATTGCTTGTTGCATTAGTCTTTGTTGTGCAAGTATTTTTGCGGCTAAACAAAATCAAAAAAAAATACTTGGAAGATTCAGGATTTTGAATACAAAAAACATACTTTCCAGATCATTCAATGGTTTAGGCTTTTCCCAAACAGAAGTTTGTGTCTTAACATTGTAATAATATGGTTTTCCATCCGGCGACACATGTTCAGTCCACTCAAATGCTCTGGCTATGATTAGTTGATCAACGTGTTGTAATATAGGATCAGGGGCTGATATAAGAGGTGAAGGAACTGCGGTGGGTGGTGGTACAGCAGTCATTGGATTCCACGGAGGAGGAACCATAGAAAAATTATTTGGAAAAGGCATCCCAAATCCTGGACCACCAAATGAAGGAAATCCTGGTGGTTGTTGGCCTCCTGAAGGAGGAACTTGATGACCCATTGGTGCCCTAACCATGGGTAACCCTTGACCACGATGTCCTGGAGGAGTTTGATCATTTGGCATCCCTCCAACTTCTGGATTTTACAAAATGTTGTTGAATATATTGAATAATTGTTCAAATCCATACTAACCTTGTGCTTTAAATGATTGGCTGGGATAACCTAAATTTTGAACTCCAGGGGAAGTAGAAGTATCCTGAGAAGGACTTTGTGATTCTGAACCTCCAAAACGTCCACCCCCATCACTAGCCTTCATTATCTCCGTATACTAAAAAAACAAAGTGTAAAAAACCAAGAATCTCCATTAAACCATGTTGTACCTCTTCGTGACTCATAATTTTGATATTGGGTCCCTCAGGTCTGTCCCAACTAGTAATCCTTGTTTTCGTATTATAAAAATAAGATGATCCTGTCTCTGTTTTTGTCTCTGCCCAAATCGTTTCAGAGGATTCATTATTTCCTCCAGTATCTTGTGGATGTCCGACCATTCCTGGACCAGGACCACTTCCACCTCCCTTTAACAATCCAACAATAATTCCACTTGTAACAATGCATTGTATCTCATACCATATGATGTTGTGGAGGATTCCAATTTGGTCGAAATGGAGGTCTTTCAAAATGACCCGGCGGTCCTCCTCTAAACCCTAAAAAAAAGCCGAATTTAAACATTAAACATCCTCCTCTGATGATGTGTACCTCCTCCTCTAGGTCCTCCTCTTGGGGGTCCCATAAATCCTCCTCTTCCGCCTCTAAATCTAGGACCAGGGCCTGGTCCCCTTGGGCCAAATCCATTGCCATCAAAATGTCCACCCCCTCGACCCCTTCCCCTGTTAATAAATCTATAAAATTATCATGTCCCTCTCCCTTTAGTTGTTATTATTATTTTAATTATTTTAATTATTTTAATCTTACCTCCAGGGTCCTCCTCTCCCTCTAAAACTTCCAGGATGGGACATGGGTGGTGCGTCTTCTGTAAAGTCGTTAAATCCTCCTCCTCCTCCATAAAAATCTCCGAAATCTCCCATAGCCGACTCCTCCATTCACTTTTTACAATCCAAAGACTTTAATCTTTTGGTTTTTTCGGAGTGATGGTGGTGGCATTGAGATGATGCTTCTTCTTGTTGGGTGGTGGAGGAAAGGATTAAATCACCCGCACAACATATACACACTATATATACTTACACTCGTCGATATACGATTTCACTCCTACACACACAACTCTTGTGGGGACGACGTTGACGACAAGGATTTGGAGGAGATGGACGTTAAACTAGAGCCTTTAAGGAGTTTGGATGATTTCCTGTTGACAAGTGCAAGATTTCAAGTGCCGGACGTCCGGGACTTGGAAAGATGGAATAGAAGGGTCAAGGAGAATTTAATTTATTTTCAAACCAATTATTTCCTGGCTTTCACCATCATTTTTCTTCTTGTGGGGTAAACGTTTGATGAAGGGGGGGGGGGGGTGATTATAAAATATTTATTTATTTATTTATTTATTTATTTATTTATTTATAGATTTTTTCATCCAGCGGAGATGCTGAAGGGGGTGCTGGCCATGGGGATGGCTTATGGGGGAGCTGTATATCTTGCAAAAAATCAAGGAACTGTTCAGGAGTTCAGAAAAAAGTATCCCATTGTTGTGCTATTGATTGTTGGAGGGTTAGGGTATTGGGTTGTATCCCTTGTGTCATCCGTTCTCGTCTTTTGTTTTGGAGTACTCCTTCCCATCGTTGGTAAAGTTGAATTATACATGTAAACAAGGTTTCAGAAGTTAATCCCAACCTCATCTTCCAGCTATATTTATCCATGCATCATTGAGACTTCGGGGAGGGAAGAATAAGCTGGAAAATCTCAAGGAGAAATTAAATTTGAAGAAGTCACCTATGGGGTTGTTGCTGGAAGAGTTGGAGATGCCTTTTGAAGGGTTTTTGGATTGACTAAGTCAGCAAGATCATGTAATGTAATGAAATGCAATGGGGGTAGGGGGGGGGGTGGTTGAAGAAAACAGTTATTATTAACTTTGAGAGTATATACTCAATTAAATTACCTTCTAGAAATTGTGTTTTCCCTTATTTTTCTTTTTTTTGTTCGTTTGCTTCCATAATTTTAATTTTTTTCTTTGATAATAAACGTTTAATCAAATTCAAGATAGAAATTATCATCCTATTGAGTAATCTTTGTATTTTACATTTCCTCTCTTCATTATTAATCCAGCACAGTCATTTTTAATCTCAATAGGAGTTCAATTCCAAACCCAAAAGGTTAGTACAATTTAAGATATAAGGTAATATTTTTTTAATCATTATTTTTTGACTTTTTAGGAAATGGGGAACCAATCTTCCAACTCATGTTCCGTTAGCGTTCCAAAATCCACAAGGTGCTTCCCCTACTTACCAAAAGAAGGTGAACTATTAGAAGCATCTACTAAAGCTGCAACATCTATTTCCAAATTTCGGGAAATCCTTTCCCTTGTATCCGATCTTGTTGGGGATGTGTCACAAATATCTTCAAGTTCATTCCTAATATCCACGACACTTTTTCTTTTAAAATTTACTTTGGACCGGATCTCAAATCACAACCAAAATAGGGAAGAAAGGACTAATAGCACTTTAGAAAATGCCCTTATTCAGCTACAAATTGATAAATCAATTTCTACCGCTGCAGTATCATGTCTTGAAGCTAAATTAGTTGCTGTACGAAATCGCTATGCTCGTCTTACAAATAAATCAATCCCCATTGAAGACAGACGTTTAGAAGTTATCCCGGCATTAACGCTGTGTGAAGAAATCCTTTGTTTGTTTCAAGATGAGGGACATGTTTTTGCAAAAAACCCTTTAGTCTCGGCACCCTTTGTGGTGTCCTTTGCTATGGTGTATTTGGCCATTGCTGAACTTTCTTTGGTTGTTATCCCATCCTATAGAGCCTCACTTGTTCATCAAATGAAACTTTTGAAACAAGTGTTGGTGAGATATAAAAACTGCTGCATTCTTAAGAGAAAAACATCTCTCAGAATTAGAATTCAGGAAACGAGTCAGGATTTTAACCCAGTCGCCATTGGACTTAAAGGTGTAACTGATTTTTTCCTTCATGACCCATTCCTGGGGTACAACATCTGGCCAACGGATGACCAACAAACTATTAAAGAGTCTAACAACTCTCATCCAAATTTTGAACAGCCTCCTGATTTCTTTATGAAGTTTAAATCTAAAGAAGAAGCGTTACAAGGGTATAACAACACATTAGAGGAAAAATATCAAGAATATTTTGGTCACGTTATTGAAAGCGTGGGACAATTTACAGGATTTTCTCCAAGGGAAGTTAGTATGGAAGTTGAGGATGTTGAAACGTCCCATGAATCCGAAGAAGTCAGTTCAGAGGAGGATGATGACTCAGAAGGCAGTTACAGTACCATAGGTTCGGACACAGAAACAGAAAAATCTTAAGTACTTAAGTTCCATGTCACATCATTGTGTGTCAGAATTGAGTTAAAATCATTTGTGTATTTGTAAAAATCAATTACGGTGAGACTTCATTAGTTT
The DNA here is from genome assembly GCA_036491945.1 of Paranurophorus simplex. Lineage (NCBI taxonomy): Eukaryota > Metazoa > Arthropoda > Collembola > Entomobryomorpha > Isotomidae > Paranurophorus > Paranurophorus simplex. The sequence goes on from JAAOWG010000110.1 coordinate 4,608, forward strand.
CATTTTTTTCACATTAAAGTGGGTCACACGTATAAAGACCAGAAACGATTTGCAAATATTAACTTGTCTCTCTCATTTTCACACCAATCTTTTAAATCCATGATGGACCACCTTTTACTGTTTGATTAGGTTTTTCAAAGGCATTGGTTTTGAGACATTAAGGGACCCATGATATCGGAATCAAACGGTATGAGGGAGCGCATTATTTATTTTTTAATCCCAGCCTTGCATCTTCAAAGTCAAATGTCAAATTATCATTGCATTATCGAATAGCAGATTATATGTAGTGAACTATGTAGTACGGACACAGTATTGAGCTTTGAAATATATATTGAACTTGAAGACGCTGTACTCCATTGAATGATTTAAAGTGAAATTTGTACAAAGCAGGGCAATGGGACGCCGTAGTTGACACGTTGGTGAAGTAATTGTGGCTAAGCGTGTTAATAGATTTTCATAAATATTTATACTCACTCAAATATTGCATCCAATTGGCGGACCCAATGTTTACGGTTCTTCTATATAAGAGTCTGGGGCTCATGAGGCCCTCAGTCCAGTACCGTAATAGCAAAAGCAGTGCTCTCATTATCCGGAATAAACTGGTTAAATATCAAGTTCATACATTCATCAATTTATATAGTAGCTCAGTTTCCCATCATTTGCCCATCAGTATGTCAAAGTGGAAGGTTACAAAGTGAGACGTTTTTTAAGACTTAATTATTGGACCATGGGAATTTCAAAATTTCTATTTTCAACCTTCCTCCTTCATCTTTTACTTTGTCCCCATCACAATGAGGGAGCAACATCCAACAAATTAAATTACAACAATCCAACCAACAGCTTCCAAAACTCTCTCCATAATTCAATTAGTGGGGCTACAACGGGGATGGAAGGCAAGAAAGGAAAAATCTCAGTGATTTATGATTCTTCAGGAATTGACAAAGGATTCCAACTGGAAATGCTCAAATCCGTGTTCCTCTCCCTTCGAGAAATTGACGAAGAGGATCTTGGTCCAGAATTTCTTGATCTTAGTGTTGTAGCTGCTGCAGAATGGATATGGGGGAATGGGACAAGTACAATTATCTCCCTCCTATCCAGCCCTGGCCTTGCTCAATTTTATGTTGAATATGACCAACAAGCTAGGAAGTCCATGTTGACCCCAACCCTCAAGATATTCACTCCAAGGGTTGTGGATACAAGTAAAGCTCCATCCTCCATTGTTGTCCTTTCCCTTCAAATGCAGGAAGGGGCTGTAAGCGTGGCTTTGCTTCATCGCGTGGAGAAAGTTGGGATAGGGACTTTAATCCCTGTCCTGGATTCCAATGATCAAGCCCAATATCATCTCCTTAATGAGTTCATTGCAGCAGGCAACCAACGGACAAAGGAAATCCAGTTCACACGACCAATATTCATTGATAGCCCATCCCATGTTGCCTCATTCCGTCAAATACTGGACACATATTCTGGATTCAATTTGAACAGGTTTGAAGCACATGAAGGGCTAAGGGAACCCAACCCACAGAGACCTCAATTAGGAGTCCTTTTGTTAGCAACAAAGGGAAGTCAACTGGCAATGAAATTAGCTTCAGAAAAAAATCATATGCAAATCGGATGGTTTTCTCCATCCATTTTACACCATGAGGAATGGGCATATAGTCCAAGTGAACTTGAGAAGGGTACAGAAGATGTGACAAGTTCGTCCCTTAATGAGACGGTGGTTAACCCATATTTTGGGCTGTACACTGTAAACTTTGTGGGTTCTTCGGGGTGGGATAACCCTTCACGACGAAGGGTTTTACGACAGTTGACCACCTACACAGGTAAACAGTAAAAAGAGAACCTTTTCATTCAATTCAGTTGACACATTTCAACAATCATTTTGATAATTTATGAGGAAATAGAGTAATCTAGCACCTTTCTTTGTATGAGCTCAGATACAGTTACAAGTATAATGCTGAATTACAAATGTAAACAGAGCATTTGTTAATGATGAAGGCACGCATAATCAACTCTAAAAACATCATGGGTAGTTAGTTGATCTTTCTACACAGAAGGATGAAACGACGATGAAATCAAATGACAATACTTTTAGCTACAAATTCTATGAAATCACTTTAGTTTCTTATAAATTAATGAACAATTTTACAACATTTCACAGGAGCCAGCCCTAGAATCCTAAACTCAATTTTAGCCTATGATAGTGCATCCTTAGCAGCCCTAAGCATTCGTCAAAAGTTACACCTTCCAATAAACGGATTATCAGGAGAAATACGCTTCGATTCTAAAGGCTATAGAAGGGAAGGATTATTTTTTGGAGTTTCGGCAGTTCCTGATCTTGCATCTCCAATCGTCACATTGCTTCAACCCTCAACATGGATTCTTGAAGATACAATCAACCTCATTCAAACAATAGAGGGACAATTTTTAATAAATGAATACGAAGTAGCCACAAGCTCTGTCTTAACAGCTCAAGAACTTGAAGGTTTGGTAAATCAGACAAAATATGAGGTTGGATGTGGAGATCATATTATGAACCTCATCACCCACGACCCATTTAATCAAATGCCCTATAATTATTACTTCAAGGAGGCAAATTTACCCCAAACTCTATTGATACCTAATCAACATGGATTTGCAATAACATTCCTCTGCTTCCATCATCCATCATCAAGCAGTGACAATCAAACCTCAAACAATGCTGCTGATGACACAATGACTACAACACTTCAAATTGCATGCACCCCTGGAAATAAAATGGGTGAGGCCATCAAATGCTTTAGATCACATGTCAACTTGAGACAGAAGAGAAGTCCTGGGGACATCCCACAAGTGCAGTATCAATACGGCCTAGGGACTGTCAACGATATTTGGAATCAACAACCTCAAAACTCAAAATGGTCTAATCCAAATCCTGATGCATCAAACAATAATTACTACCAACCAGTTTATCAAGGAAACAACCCGTCAACAACTGTTACTCCATCCAATCCCTTAAGGTTACTAAACTAACGTTCTAAATATTTAAAATATTAACTTTTTTAAAAACATTTTTTCAGCCGAGTGGATTCTTCAGCTTCTGCCCCTGCCGAAGTTGTGTCAACCCCTGCACCTCCACCCACATCTAAATTACCCGAATTAAGGCAAATATTAAAAGCAGCCAAGCCATTTGTTGGTTCTTGCATTGGGTCTACTACTGGTTGTGCCATGTGTGTTTTGGTACTTGGTCGGTTACCATTGGGGGCTGTACCAGCAGCTTGCACTGGTCCTTGTTTTGTAGGAACTTTTGGAAGCTGTGGATCTTTACTTGGACGTGTGTTCTCGGAAACGACGGTAATATGTACGGAGCTCTTTAGACAAGGTCGGATGGATCCAGAGACATTTTTTGCTGATGCTGAATTTGGAAGGATGATGTTTGAACAATTTCCTACAACTCTGGATGTAAGTGTTTCATTATTTTTTTTAGACCCTTTTCACTGTAGAAAATTGACTTGTTTTATTCCACTTTGATGCATTGAGTAATATAAAGCTAATATAAAGTTGGTTGATGTATTATAATTATAAATTACGTGGATAAACTTATCCATTACCTTAATCAGACTGTAGGGATTTCTTACAAAAATACCATGTGTTTTTAACCATCAAATCCGTTTACACTTTTTTAAATAACTCTCCTAACTATAGGCACCTTAACTAAAGCACCTTGTTTATTACTTTACAGGGTTATCAAATACTTGCCACGCCGTTAGTTGAAGCCATGAAAACATCTCCAGCCGTCACCAACATCATTTCATTATTCGCCATCCCTTGGGCTCATCATATGAAATATTTAATGGGACGATCAAATCAACCCAATTTCTTAGGACTTGTGGTTCACACAATTGGATTTCCAATTTGTAACTTATTTGGACAATTTTACTCGACATTTAAACCATATTTTGAGGGTTTTTGGACCCTGCTTCTAATTCTCTTAACATTTACAATACTTCATAAATTAAAAACAAGGAGGACTACTGGGGTTCAAAATTTATGGAATTTACTGAAACGTTTTACTTGAAAACATTTGGAATTATAATGTAGTAGAAGAACATTAGGAAAATTATGAAAAACAGAGCGACATAACACGACAATTTTCTTCCCGTCATACCCCTCGTCAATCCAATATTTCTTAAACGACCTGATGAACCACCAAGACGAGTCGAACTGGATTCAACATCATCATCAAGTCCATCAAGAAGTGGAAGATGATCTCTTGCTTCCGAATCCAAATCAAAGGCCAACTAAAATAAAATAAAATAAAAATTAACCCCAAAGGACTAAAGACTGAATACACTTCGCCGACAATAGGACAACAATAAATATTGCTCAGTATTTATATAACCAAAAATATTCAGCTTTAAACTCTTAATTTAACTTACATTTTTTAATTGTGTTACTTTTGATGATAAATTATCAGCCAAAGATTGATTAAAACCTTCAATTGTTTCTTCATCTAGGGATAGACAAAGATAAATTGATTTCAATTAAAAACCCGGGTATTACCTGTGTTGATGTGTTTAGCTCCCCGATAAGTTCGCCCGTACATCTTGTTCTCTTAATATTATTATTCAACTCAAATTCAAACTAAACACGTCATTCCCGCCCTCCCATATTACCCCCACGCATCTTTGTCTTTGTTGGGGGCTTGTGTTGAAATTTCAACAAACATCAATGTTGCCTTCATTCAACATCATTTTATGTCAATGTTATCAACAATGAATATTGATGAGCTATACAATGATTTATTTTTAAAAAATGAAAATTTCATACAAATCTAGTTCTATTATGTATGCACATTTGTATCCAATTTTATGTGATATGCATTATGCTGTGATTTGAACTAAACATTATTTTAACCCAATTTCTGTTCTACTGTCCCCAAGAAACTTTATTCTTCAAGATTAGTTGCAATACGCCTGTGTTCTACTCTAAAATTTCTTATCTTTGGTGCTGCTAAACGTTATTCTCAAGTTATTTGGAACCATTGTTGCACCTCATTTTCTCATGACTTGAACTTATATAAATTGTATTTTAAAACTCCTTTTAAATTGCAAAATCCTGAAAAGCGTCACTACCCAGGGGGGTGTCAATAAATCCCCTCCCCCTTTAAACTAAGCTTTTCTCTTTCCCTTTGGTTTATCTCCTTTTAAGGAAGGTTTTGCCTTATTCAATCAAATTTAAAGACTTAATGTATTGCGTGGGATTTTCATTAAAATGGAAATTAATTTGATTCCACTAAATATATTCGGGTTGAGGGTTGATTGGCAGTTGGCATTTCTCACTCATTTTTGTAAAAAAAAATTCGTTTCTCAAGAGTTTAAAAAAAAGAAACATCAAGGAGATTGGGTTGTTATTGAAAAGTAACCCCATGTATGGACAAATTATACTTTTTAATGGGAGATGAGAACTGAACTGACAGGGCTTCAATATTTACGGGAAAAAAGGCCCTTCATTCCTCCCTTATAGTCTTACATATTTAATGGCTATACTGTAGGGACATTGAATCATAAATTTATTCTTCCAAACGTCTTTATGGCACTAGAAATATCTCTGTCTGAGCTTGTTTGTTTAAAGAATCCATTTCTGGAGTTGATAGTCCTATAAATGTTTTATCTTTATAATTTACAGTTTTTGAGGTTCCTTTGTAGTATCTGGAAATCGGAACATGGGCCATTCAATTCCATGATTAATCCATATTTTTTTGAGGGGATTTCTATGAGTTTCAATAGTTTCTGTATTTTTTCCTGTCTTTGGGCATAATTGGGCTAATTGCAGAAAAGAATTGTGGAAGAAGAAGAATGTCAGCCTTTGTCCTGGCTCGTGTACAATGTATCGACAACCAATTGTAATATATTACAATGGGAGGAGAGAGGATGAGAAATGAGACAAGCAACAAATTTGAAAGAATCGTTATTGTCCATATTAAGAGATTTTTATTTTCCTTGCAATCCGTCTAGTCAACACGCATCAACTATAATCAACTTGAATTACCAAGTCAACATGACATGATTCATCTTTCATTTGTTTACTCATCCCTTTACCCATATTCTCCAATATTTCTCATAGCATCAAAAAAGAGTTGCACAAACTGCATTCCCGAAATTTCGGATTGAGCTCTTCTTCTACAAAATATCCTTGTTTTTTGGCATTTAATTTCTCCTTCAATGAACAAACGTCCGCCCACCTCTAATCATCCGTCAAACAATCCTTTCACATCTATTCATCATCATACAGCCTTTTTTCACCCTGCTCAATACTTGGCTTTAAAAAAACGAAAGGAAAAAGTAGGGACTTAAAAATTGAAATAATTATCAACCAAAAAGTTAGAGCAATTTGTGAGGTGGTCCGTGTCCTACCTCATTTCTGTCAGATATAGTGTTAAGATAACAAAATCCCTGTCTTGTCATTTATATAATTCCCTTCATCCACAGTCCCTTCAAGAGCTTCAAACTCTTGTAACTGCATTCCTCCATAAAATAATGGAACAAACGTACCGGATTGATAGGGATACAATATGCTTTATTTTTAATAAAATGAACTCGGAAGGATGATTTTAATGTGGATGAATAAGGACCTCAAATAAAAAAAAACCCACCCACCCACGTGTACAGTTCAAGTATCGAGTATCAACTCACAAAAATATGTTTTAATGTCCCAAGTTCATTCATTCTTTTGTGGAAAAAATGTGACACTTTATACTCCCCCAACAGGACCCATTTTTCTTCCCATTATGTCAGGATCTAATCTTTTCCTAACAAATGATCCATGATACTACAACATTGGAGCATTTTTCAAAAACCTTAAGTGGACAAGGCTAACACAATTCAAGTACTTTGTACTCTTCTTTTATATTTTATGATGACCCTCCAACACTGCTTTGTTATCCTTACATATCATTTGTATCATTGAAACTAAAAGTTGTTGTGGGGGTCGTTTTTGGATGAGGAGTTATCATGGAACTTGGGAACAAGTACCAATACAAATGGATGAGATAAACATTTCCCCTTGTGCTCGTCCAACAAGTGTGACGATGTAAAGTCTTTGTTTACAAAATTAATAATAATGATGATATTCATTGAACTTGCCAACTTCCTTCCTTTTCTTATCATTTAACTTCTTCCTTCCGTCCGCTATTAAAAGAGTACAAGAGGGATGAGGAGGAATCTATATAAGAGTCAGGATAGGTACTTGCAAGGACGTATTATGTCATAGACGAGTGAGTTAGAGGGAGATAAGTAGACCCTTGGCCTCAGAGAGGTAGAAACAGGTAGAAGATGGCTTGTACAAGTTGGAAATGATTCAGTATTGCTTGGTGCTAGCACCACACAACAACAACTGAGGCTACATATACAGCATTGTCTCACATCAACAACTCAAGGGCTTCATAGGGCAACCTCAACTTGAATTTACAGGCATTTCCTAAAAAAAAACCTTTACTCTTTAAAAAAGTGGTGAGAAGTGTAATCATGAGTTTGGTGGACGTTGCACCAATTGGCGGAGAATTGCAAGAGGTAACGTTTTTTTAAAACATTCCTTGTCATAACCTAAATCCATCCCCTGCATCTATGCAAGTTGCCAATTTCTAAAGCTTTGGAGTTTTTTTTACTGCTCAATAGTCATAAAATGGATTTCTACATCCTTGTCTCAAAGGATTAATAGCTGAGGATGAGTGACATCTTTATTCCTTAAAAGAACGCTATATATAGTAGCGTGTTATTATTAGGTTTGGATACATGGGAACAATTAGTTAACAACATTGTCCCTCATTAAAAGAAACTGGAGGGAAATATTCCACAAATGTTGAAAGATAAAGTAATTATGAGTTATGTAGTTAACAGGTGGATTTGTAAAAAACGGATGCATCTCTCTCTCTCTCTCTCTGATACCACACTTTTCTTGTCATGACCATCTTGCTCGACATTGTGCTTAGGATGCCACGCTCTGTCAACCGCTTTCCAAGCCACGCAATCCTGATATGACGAATTTTTATTTAAACTCCAACTTTCATATGAATTTTTATTAATTTATGTCTTGACACAGGGGTCATAAAAATGTTGTTGTTTCCCAAGTGTTTGTGGTTGGTTTGGCCTGTGGTTAATTTATGGAAGCTGTAGGATTTTTGGAAATATTTTGTCAAGGAATGTTTGGAAACGTTGGATAGAGTGGAAATATAATAACAATAATAATAATAAAGGTGCTCTTTATATGGGTTATATAGCTGCATCCAAAAGATGTTCATGTAAAACAATTAGAGGAGACTCTGTGTTGATAATGAGATGGTGTTGTAAACCTCCTCTGGTTTTTCCATGTTATGACTTACTCATGCGATGAGAAAGTATTTCCAGAATTTCCCTTGAGGCCACAATTAATGCTCCCTTAGGTGGCCTATTGACCCCTACCCACCGTTCCAGTTGATTGTTGAGTTGGGGGAGCTTTTTTCCAAACTCATCATGGGAAAGAGGACAAAGTAGATTGATGATGAGGTGTATAAAAAAAGCAGTGATTCGCCACTAGTAGATGCTCTTTCCTGCCTTTTCCAAACATTTTACATTAGCCACGCTTCCCATAGTGGGACAATAGTCCAAGCTTGGTGGTCAATTCAATTCTAATCATTTTTTTGGTTGCAAATTGGGGGCTGTACAAACAAAGGACAAGCCGTTAATTTCCTCACACACATCTTCACCTCTCATCTGATTATAGCTTATGCATCATGGGAAACAAACTGGGCCTCTGCAAATTCCCTTTAAACCCAACTCTAATAATAGTCCTCATCATTATGTGAAGTGATGACTTTGATGAAACTCATAGAGGTGAACAAGATGAGGATGAGATAAGCATTGTTCTCGTAATTGCTTAACAGTTATTCACATCATACGCTCTGATTTAAAGATAACAAAAATACAGAGGTAGGGAACACCAAGGCGCGAGAGACGTTAGGCTTTTTTCTCAAGCGACGTATTTGTCGAAAGGTTAATGGGCTTGGTGGTTAAACATGAAAATAACGAGAGCAAACGGATGAAGAGATTTCCGTCTCAAAACAAGCGTCGAAAAAGATGCGTTATATTAGCAACTACATATACATATACATACACTCTCTTTGAGGTTATGTAAAGACCAAAGAGGAAAGGATTCTTTTTTTGTCGTTAAAATACTAATCTCTTAAGATTAGCCGAGATTTTTGCTTGTCTTTTGGATTGTTTTTTTGGTAATATTAGTTCCTTGTAAACATGAAGTCACTTACTTACAACAGTTTTAAGGATTAGCATTTTAAAAAAATTGAAGACAAGGATTTTGTTGTTTTCACCGGATTCACCTTCAGTCCAGTTAGCTCATCATTCCTCAGTTTTCATTGTTTGGTTGATTACACTAAACGGTTAAATTGGGCAGGAAGTCGTTGATGAATGCGTGCCTGTCTTTAGCATCGTTTCAGGACTTTGTTTCTGTTTGCTTTATCACATTTTTTTAAGTTACAATTTGACACGTTCCACTAGTACCAATAAAAGCCCTTTTTACCACAACAATATCAACTTTGTAGGTAAAATAAACTTTTTATATTACCTCATTGATTTAAATGGAAAAATAATTGGCAACATTTGATTTTTATGCAGCAATAACATTATTATTATTATTATTTTAATCATCTCGATGTATGTTACGTTTCTGAACTTTATAATATAATCCCATAATATGTATGGGTTTCTCACAGATTTTGATCTTGGAGAAGCTATTTCTACCATTGCATGCATTCTTTGACACATTTTTAATGATGTAAATATGTAAATTAATTGATGTAAAACGTAATATGTCTGTTTTCTCAGATGTGGCAAGATATTGAAAGGATGATAATGGCTACTGAAGGGAGCATCACTGTAAAACTTGAACTTCCTCAAACTTCCCCCGAAAACTATGTTTGCATAAACAATAATAATGGAATCACAAATATTTTTGGGGATGTGGAGGACGTTCGTCGATGTCTAAATAAAAATCCATCCCCTGCTTCTGCAAAGGTAATGAAATGATTGACATGTAGCTCAAATGTAGTTATAGTACAAATATCATTGTTTGTTCCAATTTCATCTTTTTAGAGATGTAGTTTGACAGTACAATGCCAAAGCCTTGTTCATGTCAGATTATCATCTGTCTGCGGTGATTTTTCAGATTTCACCCACGGCTCCATCAATTATACGCTCTTACTTAACTTCAATACATTCTCACTCTGATAACATCGTTATGAATTCATAACAATGATTCAACTTTATAATTACCACTTTCCCCAAAAACAGTGGAATCAATGCCCGTAACCTTGTTTCTAAAGTATTTTTTTAGAGTTTATGCGTAAAGGTACTTTTTACTTTACATTTACTTGTTAGTAAATGAGAGCGAGAGAGAGCTTTTATATGTAGTGTCAAAATGAAGGTAGCTTTATTTGTTTTTGCGGAAATGCTTCCAACGGAAATGAGATTAGAGTTGATTTGATTCAAGGTATCGTATCTCCCAAACTGCAACATTCCATCATCTATGGGACCTTTGGGGTTGGATGACTCTCAGAGCTTGTGCATGGATCAACAAGTACCCAGTGGGAGCCCTTTCCCCCCTTATCACTCATATTTTGACATAAATCACAAAATTAAATCGGAAGTAAACTACTTTCCGGGCGGAAGCTGGGAAGACTATCAAATTAATCAGTACCAGTACTCCAGTTCACATCAAATCTCTCCCCCCTCTACTCCAGAGCATTTGCAAACCCCTTCTTCATCATCATCATCATCGTCATCATCATACCCTTACCAAAGCACTTTGACTTATCCACCTCAACAACAACATTACTTTCCAAAAATACTCACACCCCCTTCTTCCCCATATAGTCCAACAGTCAGCAGTAAACTTCATCCAACAATCCCCCCCGGTTCAAATTCTTGTCAAAGCTCAAATAACTTTTGTTCCGTCATTGTCCCTGGGACGGCCGTCCCTAAGCAGCGAAGACGTCGTAATTGGACTCGAAGAAAGGTCATCATCCACACCTGCTCACAACCCGGATGCTCAAAAACTTATACAAAATCCTCCCATTTGAAGGCCCATTTGAGAACGCATACAGGGGAAAAGCCATACCAATGCACATGGAAAGGTAAAAGAGAGAGAGAGAGAGAGAAATGACAATTGTCTGATGAGAAAGCTTGAACAAAATGTTTCTTTTCTTATGGAATAGGGTGTGGATGGAGATTTGCCAGGTCAGATGAGCTTACAAGGCATTATCGTAAACACACAGGTAGAGAGAGTTGCCCAATTGTTATTTGAAGATGCTTATTGTTGCTTACTGTTGAGCTTTTTTTTTGTGGAGACTAATTAAATTATTTTTACTAGGTGACCGTCCCTTTCAATGCCGGTTGTGCGAGCGAGCATTTTCCCGTTCTGATCATTTATCACTCCATATGAAACGACATTTAAGTCTGTAAGGGACCCCCAAGGAAGAGAGCTTTTATTCCCCACTGTCCCTTCCGCATTAAGGTAGTTCATCTGGGTAATTGTGAGATAGTTTAAGTAGTTAATGTTCATGCTGACTCCACATTCTCGCGTTTTGTACAAAAGATTAGTCCCACTCACTTAGGACACGCTTGATCACAAAAAAAGGCCAAATTATTATACCTCTGGCCCACTGCCGGATTGTCAACAAGAGCCAACATTCCTTGAGATTTATGCCACAACTCCTATCCCTTGTTGGGGGACGCAATTTCATGGCCATTTACTCCGAATTCTAGTACTTTTCAACAACTCCCCATCATCCAATAAATCCAACCACAAAAACCTTTGTGGGGAAATAGTTTTTTTCTTCAAAGAAATTCTTTCCCTCATAAAAGAATTGCCTCAACAATCAATTATAATGTAAAAATCCTGTACATACATTTATAACAATATATATTATATATGTATATATATACACAACTCTCTCTTTCAATACTTTGAGATCCTTCTCTCCAGACTGTTACAAATACTGAGAAAAATGGATAAAGCTTTATTTGGGGTAATGTGAGCTTCCCTTTGTTTTTTGTCTTTCTTTCTCATTATTTCCAACCTTGAATGTTCAATTATTGAGTAAATAATGTAGGGATTGTACGTGCTAAGTGTGGAGCATTGTTGTACAATAATATTGTTTAGTTATAGATCGGTTTGAATAAAGAGAAACATGTAAAGAGGGAAGTCAAGTGGTGACATTATTTGTGTACACAACAGTTGAATAAGTTCAACCCTTTCTGGCATTCAACCACCTCCCACACCGCTTCACTTGTCAATAATTTTGATCGATGAACACGAACCTGAAGGTCTTTTGATCAATTTATTTTTTTATTCTTTTCCCAAGCATTGGTAGGAGAGACTCTATCTTCAACAACGTCTTGTAGACAGTAGGAGGAAGTAATTACTCATTTATATTTGGACCAACTCGCCAAATATAGGAATCATTGGGATTATTATTATGATGTGAGAAATATTGGATCAACTCTAAACAACACTGACAAGGAAGATGAGTGAAATTATAACTCTTTTTTTCAATCCCAATTACACCCCGCAATCCATCATTGTTATTTCAATACCGTGGATCAAATGAGACGGCATAATAAATCCCAAGTTATTGAGTCTCAAGGTAGCATTCCCAACGTCTTTAAACTTTAAACTGTTTTATAAACATCTTTGTCCAAATCTGCTGAGTTATATTCCAGCCCTGGAATGAAAGATGAAGATGACTATCAGAGATGAGATGGACAATGACTAAAATTGGTGAGAAGGACGGGCTAGGGCTGTTTAGTTGGGCTAATAGTACAGCATCTTTTGTATCCCCATATTACAACATCTTGTGTGTACCTAATTTATGAATGATTGATCATATCTCACAAAACAAAGGGAATTTTGGCACAACCGAAATAGCAACGGGGAAGGAGGAGAGATTAGATAATAATCGTGATGAATTTTGTCGAGATTCTTTGCGGGGGCGGGTAGATTGCACTCATCTTATGCTAATCCCCCTCAATTAAAATGCTAAACAGCTTCAACTCTCCTTTTCTTAATGCAAATCAACAAAAGCTCATATCTTCCCCATTTTGTTTAAAATTCATGGGAATGTGGTTGAGTGGATTTATGGAGGCAATGATTGCTGCACTAATTCAATTAATTCAACATTATCAGGAATCACTTTAATTGCATCCCATTCATTACGTACCCATGTCAGGTGGTGGTTTCAAAAGATAAAGGATCCAATGAAATGTGATCACTCTACTACATATCCTATAGGATTTCAGGTCAAATGAGGATCTGACTTTTATACACATGATGCAGAGGGACTTTTGTGTCCTCATTACGTCCTTACCTGGTGATAAATGGCACTTGGTTTCACTAGACGCTATTATTATCATGTGGATGCATTATCTATACATTCTATATATGCATATGCATGTTACTTGCACACATTCATTTATTTTATTCAATCCCAATCTTCCAACCACTCTCAATGAACCTTGAATCTCAAATTTCAAACAAGGAGTCATCGCTTACCCTTCTTACCATATTTTTGCATCCCAATAAAGGGTCTTATTACGTCCAAGAAGGGTCTCATCACTGCGGAATTGTGGCTTTTAAACTTTTGACATGAGAGTTGATGAATGAAATAGAATTTGTGTTGAATTGTGGGAACGCTATTTGTGCCTATGAATAATGGGATATAACAATGATGTAATCCTATAATATGCAATTCAAGAAAAGGAGCAGCAGTGAGTGAGTGACCACCCGAAGAGTTACTTTCCTAAATCCAATTAACACCTTCATAGGGGCCATACTCAAACATTCCTAAACTAACCACATCCATCTCATCAAGAGAAATGGTCCAAAAAAGGATTGAAGTTATAATTACTTTCTCCTCATGTCAACAGAATTAGCTTATCAGAGGATCTCCATTAAGTGAGGATTCTCTCTCTGGAAAGGGCTTTTTTTTCAAGCGGTTTGGGGTGGGTGGGGTGAATTCCATAGAACAAACAAGACAAAATAAGAGAGACCCCTGACTGGAGGTTAATTTGGTTAAAAAGTGGGTCATCAGTTTGATGGACACGTGCCCCTTGGATTGATTATGGATTTGTATCGATCCTCTTTCCCTTTTGGTCTCTCATTGTTTCTACAAATGACCCATTGACCCTGGAGTCCACGCCCCAGGTCACTCCAGCAGGACTTCCATTGTACTACTCTAACTGCCCAGTGTTTAGACAAGTTCCAATCATCCATGTATATAATAAAGTCCCTTTCCCCTTTATGACGAGTCACTCACTCACTCAAAAAGTGTTTACTAATAAATTAATCGGGGCTGACAGGTATAGGCCGTAAATGTGGGCTACATCCCCAGGGATAAGCTGTCGGAGAGATGGATTTTACCCTATGCTAATGAGACTCATAATAATCCCAGCCATTTGTAGATGTCAGACACTAATAGGCTCCAGAGAGGTTGAGGAGCAATTTGTAACACAGTGACGGTCTATGATTCAATTATAATGGCACTACAGGGAAGGAAGAAGAACAGCATTTTTTTTGTCATGTGACACAAAGTCCCTCAAGTCTCTCATACTTTCTCATACCCTCTCTTTCTCTAATCTTAATCAATCCAATGAACTCAAATAACAATGAAACTCTCCAAACATCTTCAACTTGTAATCTTTATACTCTCTGTCTCTTGTGCCAATAATTAAGTGATCTCAGAGGATGTTTGGTTGGGATGGAAAAGAGTTGAAAAAAAGAGTCATAAAATGGAAATGAAATGACCCTCCGCCGCCATTCAACCCATGAAACTGTACGTGCTGTATTGTTTCAAGGATTTAAACCTGTTGCTTACTTGCTGATGAAGTTGCTTCTTCCTTTATTGTCACTCTTGCTCAAAGTTATGAGAATAAAAAAAGCCCATAAAGTCCCCTTTATTACCATAACCTTCTAAATTAATGGGGAATGGAGGATGATTGTATTATGTGGCTTGCCTTGCCCCGATACATAAATACAAACCAAACGTTTTGGACCAGCGTCCCTTTCCATCTCAAAAAAAGCTAAGGTGAAAATATTGAGACAGGTTGAATAATTAAGTGTTCCACATTTAATGGCTCTTGGTCGGTCTTCTGAGAGGAAAAAGGACCCTGATCAATGTTAATTTATTGCTAATGAAGGTGTCAATGAAATATGAGGCTTTGTGGATTAAATTAAATGCTTTTTCGGTAGGAGCCGCACACACTCAATAAGCTACTTTTTTTCAAGCTATAAGGACCCCAGAATCATCATTACAAATACTAAATGAGCTGCCAGGTTTACCAATATTTTTCAGTTGATTAATTACCTTAAATTATATGTAAATTTATAAGCATCCATGCAAGGGGTGAAGAGAACCTTTTTGTTCTGAGGGGGAAGGGGGGGCTTAAGGGCTCCATCCATTCAATTATAAAATGAGTTTTACCCTTGTCTGTGGGAATCCTAACGGTGTGAGGAAAAAAAGAGAGAGATATATTATCATAATAATAATTGTACTCATTGTACTTTGCTTGCATGATACTTCTCTTATGGAACTTTCATGAAACATCTCAAAGCAACGAGAAATGATGGAATAATAAAATTTGGATTTTTGTGAATGTCGTAATAACAGTTTCTTATCGGGATATGTAAGATGGGCCCTTGAAACCCAACTAAATGAAGGGCGTGTGTCCCACTCCTATATCTATAACATCTAATTTGGCAAATCATTGGAAAGATCAAGTGTTTTATAAGTGCTATTAATGGAAACAATCTCACACCCAAGGGTCCAGTTTTCATGTGATATGAAAATTCAATTAAAGCAACTGATTAAACGTCCGCCCAACTTATCAACTTATCCGTTTGCGATCCTGCGTAAGAAAGAAGCAGCTTCTGGACTTATTTACTTATGCAATCTCGGTTCCATCAGTGGACTCCTCCCTTGGGTTGAGTGACGCTAAATGGGGCATTTGTAGCGTTTTGTTTCCTCATTATCCCCTTCAAAGAAAGTGATGCGTCGGGCCGATGATAATTTTATGAAGGGCAGGACTATATTCTCATAGCCATGGAATACAAAATAAAAAAAAACATTGAGTTAATGATCTTAGAGGACAACATCCTTCGTCACACCTCAGTCATCGTATATTCTCTTGACTCTCGACTGCAAATTCAAGCGGAAGGAAACACGCACTCTGTTCAAACAAGAAAATAAAATGATGATGAGGTTCGTTGATGTCCCTGGCATCCGGTAACTTTTTTCAAACTAATTAACCCCCGAGAAACTAATTTAAGATTGAAAAAAGGATCAACATAAGAGTCACGATTTACAAGCCCAGAAGTTAGATGATGCCAATGATACTGTTGGTAATATGACGCATCACTATCAAAATGATAGGTAGACAACTAGTGCACATAAGTGCTCATCTCTTTTATTCTTAAGTATTGTTGTACTCTTCATTGTTCCACAACTTTCATCCCAATCCATCTTAATAAGGGCAAGTGTACTCAAGTGTTTTGATAGAAAACAAATGAGTTGGCTAGACCGCCGGAGCAGAAGAGTCATCATATCATTGATCCTCATCCTCATCTAACAAATAATTTTATGATATCAAAATCCCATTTATTTAATATCAATTCCTTCCCCCTTCCCTTACATCCCGAACCATCTCTTGACATCCAATAATGGGAAGTTGACCAATAACTCATCTTCACAATCTCTGATTCCTTCTTCACCACCACCAAGTATGGAAAAGAGCACTTGAGGGAACGTCGATTTTGAATTGTAGTCTCCCTACAAGGCCTGACTTTCCTTATTTGTAAGCATTCGCAGGTCATTTCCAGCCACTACTGATTTATAGCTGAGGATCAATAACTTTTGCACAATTGTTGAATCCAGACGCACTCAACCGTAATTCAAGTGACAATGGCTTCTACTCATCAATGACACCAATAAATCTCAACAAGGAGACAGCTTTAGGAATGAAAAAAAAACATTATCCATTCACAAGGAAATGTTTGAGTTGCACCCTCCAAAACTCATTGACGAGCATTTCTATTCTTCTCGCATACACTTACAGCAAATTACATCAAGGGAGATCATAGCCACAGCTCCAATTTCACAACTAATCATCCAATCACTGACCGGTTATGTGGAATTGAAATTAACTCTAAAAATATTGCACCTTGGAATTCTTCTCTCCTATAGTTGTTATTTTACATCTTTCATTTTCCATCATGAGATTACATAAATACATATACATACATACACATATATACATATATTGTAGTATATATTATAAATTTATTAGTTATGGATGATGGGATGGATGATCTTGATGATCATGTACTTACTACATAAGGATTAGCCTGAGGAAACAAATAATAATGGATTTGCCTCAGTTTTAATTAAATGTCATTTAAATTCAACCAATGCATTGTAATTCATTATGAATTGCAAATCAAGAGTAGCTTAATAAGAGGATGGATCATTCCTCTTGATTCTTTTTGGTCCTATTTTTTTCTAAAAGGGGTGATGGATATACACAGGAGTGCCATTGATGATGACCTCAGTGGGTACCGGATAATAATAACATCCTGATGTAAAAATCCTTAGATTTGTAGGTTTTGATAAAGTGTGCTGCTATAAACAAAGGGATTGAGTGACAGAAATAAATCCAAGTGAATCAAAACTGTCAAGTCAGAAATTGAATTCAGGAGCACTTTTGTGACTGACAACACAATGTCCAGCCACAAATTGGTGGGTAATTGTAATACGCCTCATCTGATAAGAAATATATATATATGTATAAGGGCTTTAAAAAGAACTGCTAAGGTTCCTATCTGCTCCGTCATTCTCCAGTCGCCCCTTTTTCCGTCGGATCCAAGCTAATTTTCTAGCTCATTTCAGTTTGAGGAAGTTTGTCTTTAAAGAACGCTCCATTAAGTATCTCCACCTACTTACAAGATAATCTTGTTCAAGTCATCCTCCTAAAGTCAATCATATTTAAAGATATTATGCAAAGGATTGAGGTCATCCAATTCATGACAATAGCCACTGATTGTCCCATTGTTCTCAAACTGCGTGGGATTTTTAGTCCGGGCGTGGGTTTGGGGTTTAAGGGAAAGTGTGGAGTCTAATCAATAAATGAATTTTTCTTCTGGAGATGATTAAAAAAAACTAATAATTGATGAAC
Organism: Paranurophorus simplex; assembly: GCA_036491945.1. NCBI lineage: Eukaryota > Metazoa > Arthropoda > Collembola > Entomobryomorpha > Isotomidae > Paranurophorus > Paranurophorus simplex. The sequence continues at coordinate 22,859 of JAAOWG010000110.1, forward strand.
TACATATAAACGTGTAAATACAACTCTGAGAATGAGATGGAATGAGCTTTGGGAATGAATTGACTGCAAGACTCTCTCTGTTCAATGAGCCTGTTGGCCACCCCGGAGAGATGAAAATATTACAAACATTGAGCACCATTAACTAATTAGCAAAGCACTCATCTCATATTATAAATCCAACGTTAGTGTGGGAATATGAAGGTGGGCCTGTTCGGCGGCCCCTTTGACACGCGCAGAAATTTAGTGCAGAATAGGAGGAGGAATGCTCTTAATTTACGATACTCTCAAGGATTAACCCACAAAGTACCGACGCCCCAGGATTCTCCAAATACTTGATAATTACTATCTATATCTCTGTATTGAATTAAGGTGGTTTTTACGTAGCAGTATCTCACGCTGTTTCCTATTATTTTGGGGCGTTCTATTGGTTGAGGGTGACACGATGAGTCTATATGGTTACCCTTTTTTGGTCACAATTTGGACGCCCAATTCATCCCCTATTTGGAGTATTTTGGTGTAAATGCGGGGGTGTGGGGTACATTTTTTATTTCTTTATAGTCTTAATGCTAAAAGAACCTTATGCAGTAAACAGTCCACGTGCCCATTTAATTAACACCTTTACAACCCTTTGTTCTCTTTTTGGGTAGCATAATTTGTTCAAATTGCAGACTCTCCTCAAAGTTTAGAAAAACCTCTTCAGCAGGTATCCCTCTCTCGTGTCATGTCAACTTGCCGTAAATCATCAAAATAATGCAACTATCCACTCTCACTTTCAGTTTGTTATGTAGGCGTTATTGTTGTTGGACTTTTGGTTTGTAAATTGCCTCGCACAAACTACACACAACTACTACATGGCTATCTGAATGAATAAAGTCATTTGGCCAGCCAAAAAGTACGAGAACTGCTCATAATCATTGTCCGCTTGTCCGCCCACGTTGATCCAGTTCTTGTAAGATTGCATCTACCAAATTAGGATTAAAATAAAGAAGCAAAAAGATTTAAGGAGTGTTATTTGATAGATTAGGAATAAACTATGTGACACAACAACGGTAAGAAAATCCATGTGCAGTTGTACATACAACAAAAAAACACAATGGAAAGAGCTTCAACTCTCTGTATGTAAAAAAAGGCTGCTCACAACTCTTTAATTCAATTTCGGCAATTTCTGAGTCATTAATAATGTACAAATCCACTTTATTACTTGTATGTGCATCAAGCACTTGATTATAAGCATCATAATGTTGTACATTGTGTACTTGCCATCGAGAGGGATTGAGTCGTCTCGTAAACGTAACTCATGGTCGGTTGCGTTGTTATGACTTTGGTTGACCATTTAGTCTCACAACAAGCCCATCATCACTGAATTACGAGCGTATAATAATAATAACCCCTGTCATGTTTAATATCCAACGCCTTCTCATCCCAATCAAGTTTCATTTCGTGGACAATTCTTCCACTACAAATTATCTTTATGACTTTGTTCACGCTAAAAGTGGCACTAATCGTTGGGGAATCAATCAACGGAATTGGTTTGGAATTATAAGACCAAAAAAAACAGGACAATTTGCCCTCCATTTTTTGGAACAATGCTCAATTACTACCATAGTTCAGACGTTTATGTATGAAGGTGAGTTTGGGTGTGCAGCCTGACCAAGAAAGAGTATAAACAAATACTGTAACAGAGACTGAGAAAGATAAGGCTGTTGATGTTGATAGAATCAAATAGTTCGGAGGGATGATGACAAGTGCTCATAATATTTGGTGACGTTGAATGACAATTGGGATAAATTAATGGGGTTGAAACACAGACAATAAAATACATTCAACCGTCTACATTTTTTGATTAGATCTCAACAGTTTCTTGATCCCTTCATCTCCTTTGTCGGAAGCTGAAAAAGGTTAATTTTTATTCATAAATGTTGAGCGTAGTTGTTGTTTACCTCTTTGGTAGAAAATCTTCAATTATGCGGCACGAGCGGGTCGACTGGGTTAATGAATAGCAATTTCTCATCTACATCAATCATTCAGATGAGTTGAAATATAATTATTTTATAAAGAAAGGCTGCATAGTTGGCAAGACAAAAGTCATCTCAGAGATGTGGTCCAATTCCTTCGTACATTTCTTCTCGCAATCTATACAGCTTTTTAAGAAATTTGCAATATCTCCTGAAAAACCTTTTGCATGGATGGATGAATGAATGAGGGCCCCTCCCTTTCCAATGTTAGCTCTTTCTTTCTCATAACGGTAACAAGGGCAAGGCTCATTTCCTTTAAGATGTAATTTAAAATAAAAACACAGAAATAACACAATCATCCTATATCCATATTTTAATTCCTCTGTAAAAAAAAATAACGCAAATTCTTCTTTCATCATTTTCACTATCTCAACCAACCCCTTCAAAAACTCAACTTTACAACTAAATAAATACATATTATCTAATGTATCAATGGGTTAAGGTCATTTAGTCCAAATGATTGCCGCAATCCTTTAAGGATATATGATATAAAAACGCCAGCCCTTTGCGGGCTTTAAAAAATCCACAAAGTCCCAAAGGAAGTTGGAATGATGTGTATTTAGAGATTTGCATAGTCCATAGACCTAAAAAAGAGCTCACCTTAGCTCACCTCAGTCAACTCTTTCTCATTCCTCAAACAACGCTCAACCATCTCACACCAAGCAACAAGTGCCTTTTGGGTCTCTTATTTGTCTCCTATGTGTAGGATAAGTGGTGGTTGTAAAAACAAGTGGATAAAGGGTCAAGTGCTTTTGTGATATCCTTTTTTAAAAAATAACCCTTTTTTGAATCCATATTAATGTAGCAAAATCATGACGGAATACACAGACACGAGTGTAAGTCCATTTACTTTATATTGTATCTCATCCCCCTACAAATTTATTCCCGTTCATTCCAATACATTTCTTTTTATGAGGTAACGAACAAGCATAGTTCCGGTCTTGCCATTGTCAACATTTTCATATGCGAAATGAAAGGTCAATTTTTTTGGAGCTCTGACAAAGTATTATGTCATTAAAGTTTTACATCCCTAAAGCTAACCACCCAAGAGGGAAGAAATTTCTGTAGTTTTATAGCCCCAACTTTAATTTTTGGCATAGGTTTTAAAAGGGTCTGAGGGCCTATAGTGTTGCCTCTTGTTCTTGGCGTTTGAAGCAATAAACCAACAACATTCCTACAAGGATATCTCTCCTATAAAAAGATATAAGAATGTGGAGTTTATCAACTTGTTCTATATTTATTTCCAGATGTGGCAGGAGTTGGAGATGAATGGTGGCGTCTTAAATTGTGGTAGTGCTAATAGTAGTGGGGACAACTCCTTTTATCCCTCATCATATCAAGGGAACACAGGGCTTTACGATAGGGCACAAATAAAAGTGGAATTATCTGATGCAAGGACAATCCCTAGTTGTCACATTGTTGGGGATGATAATAACAACCACAAAGCCCGTCTTCATCATCATCCCCCATCCATTGATCAATATGGGGTAATCAACTATAACATTAAACCACAAAGTTTGTATGGTGGTGAAAGTGCTAGGCATGCATCTTATCATCATCATCATCATCAGACACAAGAATCTCATATCTCAATTTACCCACAATTTCGTCCAACGTCCTCAAACTATCCTCCGGAATATTGTGGAGGAGGATCAGGAGGAGGATCAGGAGGAGGAGGGGTGGAATTTATCGGTGATTATCCAACATCCTCGTGTCAATACCCCCCAACCCCAAGTCCTTCAATAAACTATTCATCTCAAGCCCCATCCTGTTTGGATCACAGTGTCAATATAAATCTTAATGTTAATTTCCAAGGGGTAAATAGACTTCAACATCATCACCTTCATAACCCTGTGGCAAGCTCAAGCACTGCAAACTATAGTTTTAAAGTGATGACGCCACCCCTTTCACCAAGGATCATTACAAACCCTTCAACAACGGGAGGTGGGGGTGGTGGGGGTGGTGGTCCTTATCCAGGAAGACTACTAACCCCAACAACAACAACAACAGCACAATCAACCCCATCCCCTTATCCTCCTTATCATCATCATTCCCATCATTCCCATCATCATTCCATCCCTTTATTTCATCTTCCCAATGATCCCTCCTCTTCCCCCTCTCCAACCAAGGCTAAAAGAGGGAGACGACGGTGGGGAAGGAAGAAAGTGACAACCCACTCTTGTACATACGCGGGTTGTAGTAAAACTTATACAAAATCCTCTCATCTCAAAGCACATCTTCGGACGCATACTGGGGAAAAGCCGTATCAATGCAGTTGGAAGGGTTGTGGATGGAAATTTGCGAGATCGGATGAGCTAACTCGACATTTTAGGAAGCACACTGGAGATCGTCCCTTCCAGTGTCGGTTGTGTGAGCGTGCATTCTCTCGCTCTGATCATTTATCCCTGCATATGAAGCGACATATTGCAATGTGATGGTGATAATGTAGATGATAATGTGATCTCATAATAGCTTGTTCATTGTTGATATTGATTGTGCTTGTATTATATCATTGTGGAATAATCATAATAATAAAGAAAAAGTGTGTAAATGAAGTGGAATGGAGAGAGAGAGAGCACAACAAATGGGTTTCTATTTGAGCAACCAAAAAAAGGACACGCGAGCAGAAGAGAAAGAAATTGTGTAAACATAATTATCGAATTGATTGTCATTTTTGTAGAGTATTGACACAGCCTTATTTTCATCTTATCCATAATATACTTTATTCATCATGATGGATGATTAGCTTGCCACTACTCTGGCTTGGTGAAAATCCCATTAATTACCACCCACACATGACGGCATGGACCAATTAGATGCGGACATAAATCTCATGTGCAAATTTACCTTCTCCTAATTCGGAGGATGGGAAGTTGAGACCACCACCAACCATTATTTAACCATGATCCTTATATCTTTCTATTACTCTCTCATTAGTTATTGGATTGTGGACATGTATAATAAGCTTGAACATTGGGATGAATGTTTTTTGCTGTTGTTGTTTGGGGGTAGGAGGGGATCTGTAAATCAAAGCCATCAAATCAAAATCAAATCGAATCAAATCTTATCTAAAATGAATGATCGAGTGAACAGTCTGCTCATGTTTATTATTTAAATTACATTATTGAAGGTATCCAAGGTTGGATGGTTGGACGTTTCTTTTTTTAAAAAACGTTGTGGCTCTTCTTCCTCATGGGTGTTCTCTTGAGTGGCTACATATTGATGCAAAGTGCTTTGTATTCATTTCATTGGGATGATTTCCATTGTAATTGTGTGATTGTATATGTTAACGCTTTTGTTACTCTGTATTTCTATTTCTGTGATGGATCACTATAAAGTTATTTTTATTCATCTCCTTTTCGGGATGTTGTAAGGACTTTGGAGCTTGATCCCTTGGTTTGAATGATGAAAAGTTGAATTAAAGCAGAGATCATTCATTACCATTATTATGCCGGCCTTCACTCAGACACGTTGTTGTACCAAAAGTAAAGGGTGATTAATGACCAAGATTTGCTGGGAAAAAAGCAGTTGCAATATATACTGATTTATAATCAAACAATACAAACAATACAAATATTCTTAAGACCTTTTATCAAAATCATTATTCTCATTTTTAGTGGACAGCTATAGTTCGTGAGAGCACGAGAAGAAGGGACAGCCCCCCAAAAAAGCTTTTTATTTGCACAAGGAGAAAATTGGTGGTCAAATGACACAACCAACGGTTTGGAAACATTGTTAATGAAGTATAAAAAAGTGACACGAGTTAAATTTGATGGACACTTCCAATTCCAAACCGTCAACTCATTAATTGTTGAGGAGACAGATCCAATTCCAATTAAGTGTATGAGCATTATTATTATTATTATTAATATTTTTTTTTGAGTTTAAAAAAAAACATCTCACTCTCTTTCTATACGATATTCTTGCTAATGCTATTACACCACCTTATTACAACAACATAAAAAGAACATAATCGACAACACGTATCCCCAAGGGTTAGTGTTATGATACATGTTACAGGTAGAATGAATAACTCATTCCACTCCAAGAATATTTATTCACAAACTCCCAACTCTGTAAAATTCCAAAAGGGAAACCAAAAAAAGCGTTATTGTTTCATCTGCATACGCATAGTATTTCACCCATTGGACATTTATTCAATTGCCAACATTTCTCCTATTTTATTATTATTACAAGTACAACGTTAGGAAGTCGAGGAGCGTGAAGCGAGTCGGTGCTTGCAATTTGTTCCATCAAGGAGACAAAGTATCATTAGGAATAAGTTACATTTTCATCCTGCATACGATTTACCGCATCACTTCCCAAACATCCCCAACAATCCAACCTTAGATTCTTGACCAGGGAGCGTGCCCATCCATGGGTGACAAAAAAAAGCTTTCTTTAAGAAATAAAGTGTACATTCATCATTTCCACGAGCACCTCCCACTTTTTGAGAGAGAATAAAAGAAACCCACAACAAGCTGGTTTGGTTAGAAGGAATATTTGCTACCGGATAAATTATTAAAGGTGTGATTACACCTACAAAGACCTCATGCCGACTGCAATTAATCCACTCGTTGTATTTAATCTTGTTATCACATTGCAAACAAACCCTTGCCCACCTACAACTTATAGAAAAAACCACCACAAACCCAAATCTCGGCTACACAACTTTTATTGCAGTTGGTGTTTGTGGCTTCTTGAGACTTTTTTTTCTAAAGCTGGAGCTTGATGAAGGGACTGGGTTGAGTCTTTTTTTGTACAGTTTATATGGAGTCGAGATCTAAAGTTATTCATTGGAGAAAGCAGATGAGGGGATAAGATTAAAAGTGATGTTCAAACTGGTCTTTGGAATTTGGAGTATAGAGAAGAATTATTAATAAGTTTATGACTGCTGAGGTAGGAAGAGGAAGAAGGGAAATAGGAATGTGGTCCAAAGATTTTTCTAAACACGCTGTCAACAGGGCATTGAACAAAGCCCCTTATAAACCCTTTATTACAATAATAAGGGAATATATGTATATTATATAGATGATTACACAAGTTCCCTTGAGTCTTGCTTGGTCACACTCAATGAAACGTTATAAAGTGTTATAGTTTTGCCCAAAAAGAGAATATCGGTGGATTGAGTGGTGGGATGGGGGAGAAGAAGAAGATGAAGAAGAAGAAAAAGAGTTATGAGGTTTGCCCTTAAAAGGCAAGACACCCCATTGAAGACGATCATTACTGCATCCTGCCACTTTGGACGTTCCAGCCAACAAAATAAAAAGAGTTTCGTATGGGTGCTCTCTTATTATTTGTATTATATGTAGATGAGAGATGAACAGGAAATTGCTCTCAGCTAAAAATCACTTGTCATCCTTTGCCAAACTTACAAACGTGTATGTACCTTTATTTTGTTGGATCCAGAGTCCTGGGTGTCAAAGAGTGAGGTTATATTTCTCATCTTATTTCTCATCTATTCCTCAATTTGTCTCCTAATTTAGTCCATTATTTAGCTCCCCAAGAGTCCCCAAGTTTCTCCCATTGTAAACTAACCCTTTCCTTGATAAGATCAACACCTCCCAAGAGAGAACCCCTGCCCGGTGGTCTTTTTTTAGGTATAAACGGATTAAATTAATGAGCAAAGTCACCGGATTTCGGGCTTAATGGAAATCGATCAGAGATTCATCTCAGGCAAGCTTAAAAACGTCTGGAGCCAATTACACAAAAGTAGTGCCATGGACAAGATTTACAGCTTGTCCAACACAAGGAAGGATTTAGTAGTGTGTGTGTGAGAGCATTTAAGTCTACACAAGTTTGAGCCAAGATAAAATATTGACAGGGGTAAGGTTGAAGACCACCCCAAGTTCCAAGATCGGTGACACTTTCCCAATTATTGACACTATCCTTAGCAAAGCTTTTGAAATTTATCCAAATCCATTTAAAACGTATAAAAGGAAGAGACTACTGGTAGCTTAATTGGGGAATGTGAACATGCCGTATAAATATTCTTTTTTTGTGTGTGTTTGTTTAATTTCTTGAAACATTCTTTCACTAAGACCAGAAGTTAAGATGAGAATATTGATTATAAAATTATGTGAAAAGCCATTTGTTCTACACAGAACGTCCCCCCTGTCAACATTAAATTTACATTTGAAAGCGCAAAATCCTCGGAATAATTGGAATCTTTCTCTTTATGGGAGTAAAATGTAATCAAAGGAAAAGATTAGTGGTGCATAGTAGCCTTTCTCACTTTTCCTCATCTCTCTTCTCTCTCTTTCCTGATCTAAATCAACTGGAAAACCTTAAGAATATAGATAGATGAAGCAATGTGGGGACTTTGAAAGATGGTTATCATTGGACAGGTGGATGATTGCTCTCTCTCTCTCAATTCTAAAATCTAATGGCTTATCGGGTTTAGGGGTGGTGAGAAAACAGGAATCTTCCACAACTTCATTAAACATTCTTTCCTCTTGTTACACATCCCATTTTACTACAGTTCGGACCCTCAATCTCTTAGTAAAAAGTCCAAATAGGTGACAAGTGGAAATGATAGCATTTCTCTCTCCTAGTTCACAACTCATCATCTAGTGCTTATCAAATAATAATAATGATAATAACATCTTTAGGTTCATATGGAAGGTAGTTGACAGCCACAATTATGGATTGATCCAAATCAAGAGAAATCTCAACTGAATATCTAATATTGGGTTTAAAGATGTAATTATACAATCCATGCTCGCCCACTGTAGAGATACAAACTCATCAAGAGAAGGGATATAAGAAATGTGCTAATTTCTCGAGTAGAAGGAGGACAATCTCTAGATGACAGCTGCATTGCATTTAAATGATCTCTGGCTTTGTGAATAAGTTGTTGTAATGATACAAATCTTGAGGTTTTGGGGGCATCATGAGTGACAGTCAGGGAGCAGTATTATTTGTGGAGATGAATACTAATCACAAAACCAAAGCAAGGAAAATGTATAGCTGATGAATGCGTTGTAATTATTATTTGAGCACTGGTGTGAGACCATTGTTTCCGCTTCCGTTTCATTACAACCCTGCATCCATAAAAACCTTACATATGTATACATCAATACAATGCAACAATCACATATTATTATGCATGCATATAGTGTAAATACTAATCATAATATATACTCCATGTAAATACTTCATGTTGCAGAGTGAGGAAAGGAGAGATTTTATTTGCAATAGTAGAATAGAATCCTCCCTTGGTTGCACCCTCATTGTAAGAAAAAAGGGCAGAGGATCACAACAATCCTCTCAATTGTTGTCAACTTTCTGTTCTTTTACTTCAACTTTATCTTTATGAGCGGCTGTGACAAAACGGGAAAGATAATTTTGTGGTTCTGAAGTGTGACACGGTCCTTCAATTTACTTTATATTTACTCTTTGAAAGATAATGGAAAAATAATGGTCCCTTCAGCCTGATCCTTAAATTAAATCCAAAGAGAATTAAGACATTGTCATCAGAGACTCCATCCACTTATCTCCAAAAAACCCTTGTCAAAGACCACGCCGACTTGATCATTTTGATTAGATCACAACAAACAAGGTTGGAAAAGAAGACCCTTAAGTCCCTTTAACTAGTTTGGTGGCATTTGAATCTTACACAAATCAACACTTTACAAAAGAAGGCTCTACTTTTGGAAACGTTTCATAAAAATCCTTTATTTTTTTATGACCATCCTTTTTGATCTAGTAGGAACAACATGACGTAGGAATTGTGTAGGAATGTGACTAACTCGTTGTTTGACATGGATACCCTCACACTCTCTCCAATTTCTGTAATTTCAACCCCATCATAACTATTAAAGTATAATGTGTCCTCATATATGAAGAGGAAATATAAGTTATGAACCATGGAAAATGCTTATTCATTTCTTTGTGTTCCTTAAAGGAAACATAAAATAAACAGAGACATACGACATAGTGCATAATAACATTAAACACTATATTTACATGTCTCAAAAATAAAACCTTTTTCATTCTCCTCATCTTCAATGAACAACACACAAAAAAATAAGCGTAATAAAGGTAAACCCAGTCCTCATGCACTCTCTTGTTAAAAAATACACTCCCATTCAGAGTACAGAGTAAAAAATGAACAAAGAGTTGACTCCTTGTGTCCATCCTGTTACCTGCAGATGTAGCAAGGATCAAGGAGTTGATTGCTGTTGTTGATTTACAACATCTCCCAAGTGTGGATGAGATTGTAAGTGTTGAAATTACAATTAATAAAGAAATGTAATTGACAATGTAGTGAATGAATGATGGGTCAAGTTGTCCTACTCTGTTTCACCAGATGTGACCAATTTCTTGATTCAAAAAGTAAAGCAAAAAAATTACTTGAATACTTGAATACTCAAGATCAATCAGCATTATTGATTTTCCACATTTTGGCCGTGTCAGCGGAATTATGTGGTCGGATGAGTTTGTAATTTCAAGTTTTATGTCCAAGGACAACGACATGCGAGAGAGGCTTTGGTGGTTTTGACCAAATAATTTCCGAGGTTTATCTCCTTAAATCTGTAGCGTCCCTGAGACGGGTAACAAGTTTTACATTTTTTGAGGTAGCATCATAAAATATGAAATACTTTATGTAATTGCAAACAAGTCGTTTGCTCCTGTAATGGTGATGGGATGATGGTTGAGATTTGATTGATTGAAAGGCCTCCTAAAAGTCATAAAAAATTGTCTTTTTATTGCACCAACTAGGTTGAAAAAAGGTTTACGATTACTTAACATGATTACTCCAATAATAGTTTTCAACAATTGCCGAAAACTGGATCAACTCTTAAAACATTTACAGTTCTACAGCAATTACACCTGTCAACAGGCAAGTAAATGGAAATTTTTTGATAACTAATTAATTTGTGTGTTGTCTACCGCTGGATTATATGCCTTTAGGTTATAATCATTTGAACTAATTTCTACTTTCAAAAATAGCCTGACAACCGCTTGTCTTATAAAAAAAGAAGGTGAACAGGTAAATAAATGATGTGACGGATTACAATAGAATTAAGAGCCATAATAATATCCCAAATGTTTTTTATTCTGCATGACCACTTACCAGCCTCATAAATATTATTTACACCAAATTGCACTAAATAATTGACAATAAACTTCTTAAAACAGGAACAAATCTAAAACAACAATGTATCAACCTTACAGCAAACGTTGCAAAAAAACTGTCTTTCATTCATTTAGTACATTTATCATGGCCTGCAACAAAAAAGGTAGAAAAGACATTAAAACAATAATATGAGACAAAAGTGTCTGGTCCTTAATATATAATATTTTGGAAGTTTTGGAGGATGGATAAAATTTCAATTTGATAGAAAACAAGCAAATCTTCTTTATTCTTATTGAATGTTGGAACCAGCCTCAAAACCTAAAGGAATCTATAAAACATTAGAATTATGGCAAAATTCCGACTAATGTATAATTAAAGAACAATTATACTTTGAGTAAAAACGATAAAAGAAGTATTATTTTCCTATAGTTTCATCAAGACAACAAGTTGACCCAACGACCTTGCATTATTTGAGGTAAAGGATGAAATTATATTAATTTTAGAAAACAACTTGTTCCATTCCAAACTTCATCTTGATCAAAGTTAATTAACTAATTCATCACCTAAACTGGTGGATTAAAAGCCTGTTCAAAAAAGGATTAAGACCTCTCTGATGAAGGATAATTAAATGTTTCATCATTTATTTAAGCAAACTGGGACACAATATAGCTTTGGCTCCAGACCCTAGAACTGGACAAACTTGTATTCCAATTTTACTCAAAATTCAAATGAATTCCATGAGATTTACCTTAATGTCACTCATACTCAGCACACCATCAATCTAAATTTGGGATAAGAACCGGTCCCAACATCTTACAAATATGTGTAGAATGTCTTGATTGAGTGGTTACAAGGTGTAAAAACGTCTGCAAACCGCAAGCAGGAAGAAGCAGTGTCCAACAACATTGCACAATTTAAAAGAAATCCCAGTCCAGCTCCTCGGTTCAACTTGAATCCATCCATCCACCAAAGGTTTTAGAATTCCAAAGATGTAGGTAATGGATGATGTAATGAGAATAAATCCCTTTTGTTTCCTTAAGTGAGATGAGGTGAGAGGAGGCCGTAGTATTCAATAATCTACAGTTTGGTTGATCTGCTATGAGATGGGGTATCTCTAGACAGGTAGACCAAACAGCTAGACATTCAACTACATCTCTTCAGTCACTCTTTGTTGTGCATGGAACACACACTAAACACCTTTATCTCAAATTACATCAATACCATACAATTAAAGGATTGGATTTGGAATTTCCGGTTCAACACAATCCCAAACTTGGATGGATGGGATGTTCAAGTTTTTCTTAAAAAGTGGAATTCCATCAAAGAATCTGAGACAAAGGGAAATGTAAAGGATTACGAGAGTAGATTGTATTGGAAAGTGATTAAATAAGTGGTGGCATGTCCAGTGGGACAGCAGTCCTAGTGTCTGGTTCCAAAGTGTTTAAAAAAAGAGCTGTAAAAATTCAACCACCCGGAAGCCAAAGCTTTAAATCTGATGAACTAGTTCATCAACCTTTATTGGACCCTGGTGACGAATGGTCCTGGTGGGGTGGGGGTGGAAGTACACCAACACCTATAGCCCCTCTCCCTCCCTCAAATACTAAATCATTTTTAAGGGCTAATCCTAAGGGGGAGGGGGGTATTACGAGTGCAAGTGATTTTGTGGTACTGGTTTGTAGGAACGGGAATACCGGAAATATGTCCACCTCAACCGAGATTTCATACTTTCATGATGTAAGATACTTTTAAAATCAGTCCATCAAGTAGAATCCTATATAAACAAGTAATTATGGAATTGGGGAATAGTGCATTAATTGTTGGATTTCTCCTTTTACCCCAATTTTGCATATTTCCTTATATTGTTCCGTTTTCACGAAACTTTCTGCGATTCATGTTATAACAGAGGAATTGGGCTAATTCAATTTTTATAAAAAAATCCCAAGATCCCAAACCCATCAATCCCATCTCAATAACTATTATTACAGAAGCACATTCTCATAGTGGCTGAACCAAAATTACAAATTGTACAATTCCAACATTCACGCATCCCATGTGAGGCTTGCATACTTTTTAGGTTGCCTTAAGGAGAAAATGTTTAAGTTATGATGATTAATGGAAGCATTTATTACTTTTCCCTACAAATCTAAACCACCTTGGCTACAAAAGCTTTTTTTATATATCAAAAAAAGGAATAGACAAAAGACAAGATAAGTTGAATAAAAAAACAGTTGAAATAAAACACATATTTTCATAAAGAACATATAAGGACCAGCCACATTGTAGCTCAACTTGTGTGTCCCTTTTGTCCCAAGTTTTTTTGTCTGAGGATTAAAAAATATGTTGCTCTTCAAACAAAGTGAAGGAGGCATGATGAGACTTGAAGGTTTTTATTTATTTATTTATTCCAGATGTGGCAAGATATTGAGAGCGTACTTCTTGGTGATTCAGACCCTTCAAGTCCTACAAGTTCATCCTCTTCATCTTCTTCATCCTCAAATCATTCCTGCTCAGAGTCAGAGATCAAACAAAGGATCCCTACCATTGTAACTTCTTCTTCACCAATACCTCAACCTCCTCAAGACTGTTATCAACCTAGCCATGAAACGTCCCAACAACCCCCCTTGGCTGAAGATTACATTGACTTGGACATGCTTATCTATCGTGCTGCACAGGATCTTACGTATTTCCCACAAACTGGAGGGGTTCCCCCTATTCCGACGATGACAGCGGCTTATGATCCTACATCAACAATGATGACTGTGATGCCTCTTCCTTCTAATCAAACTATTACATTTCCTAGCACCATGTCTCCCCCTGCAAGTCCTCATGAAAAGGATGTCAAAAAATGTGTCCCTCCCCTCCCCTCAATTGGGACGATAAGTGGGAAGGAATTCCTTAGAGTTATGACGCCCCCATCATCTCCAAATCTTTTGGAACTTCTTGAGCATCAAAAAGCATCCGAGCATAGTTCTCACCTAGTCGGAACGACGCCTATTATTAGCACCACTACTATGAACATGTCCCCTACTACTGCCACCCCAAGGGGTAACATCTCAACAACCCCTAGTAAAATAAAGGATAAGGATAAACTACTCTTGGATGGGAAAAAGAAAGGAAGACGGGGTTGGGGAAGGAAGAAAGTTACAACACACATATGCTCTCATCCAGGTTGTAGTAAAACTTATACAAAATCCTCTCATCTCAAAGCCCATCTTCGGACCCATACTGGGGAAAAGCCGTATCAATGCAGTTGGAAAGGTAATCATCCCCAAGCTCTTGTAATTCTTGTAATTTTTACATCCAACTTTTATTATTGAATGAGCAGGATGCGGTTGGAAGTTTGCGAGATCGGATGAGCTAACAAGGCACTACAGGAAACATACTGGGGATCGTCCCTTCCCTTGTACTATTTGTGATCGTGCCTTCTCTCGTTCTGATCATCTTTCTTTACATAAAAAGAGACACATCAGCGTCTGAAACCTTTGGCATTTATTTTCTTTCTTTTTTATATAGATACAGAGTTTGTGTTTTTATGTACCTTTTTGGAACTCAATGTCAAGTCTACATTTTAGTCAGTCATACAAAAATATGAGAAGATATATATGAAACCCGTGAATGCTGAAACACACCAAATGTTACTCAGTAGATGTTATTATTTTTTTTATATTTTGTCTTAATTTTCCCATTTAAATGGAATTGTTTATAAGGAAAGTGTGGCCTCGTATTAATCATTCTCAAAGTACTGCTTTATGAATCCCTTAGTATATACTTTGCTTTCACCATCCTATCCCGTTAAGGCTGAAATTGGTAGGAAAAGTACAAAAAATGATTTTTGAACGAGATTTTAGATTGATTGTTTGTCTGCTATTTTTTTGCCAGAGGATGAATACATATGGGGAAACCAGTATGGCCGTAGTTGTTTGTAGTATATAATCTTCCGCGTGTGTAGTTGAGACAATTTTGTAAAATGTATCACTTCCTTCTTCTGTTCACTATAAATATTATTATATTGTGATGATGATGGATATGTAGAACGATGGTGTTGTAATAATAAAAAAGACGCTTCTCGTTCCTACCACGTACACTTGTTCTTCTCTTTGGCATAGCCGAGATCCGAGATGAAATGGCTCATGGCCAAAGGGGGTTGTCAGAGTTTGATACTTCATAAATTCAAACTCAACTTTTCATCTCTTTATAAATTGGAGCAAAAAAAAGGATATTGGGATTAAAACAAGTATTTACATCATTTAGATCATTTAGCTGAGTTGAGCTCTTTACTCCAAGATGTGATTGGAAATGGGCTTTTTTGACAATATAAGCTTTCTACTCTTTTATCAAGTCCATTGCTCAAAAGATGCTGCATTCCATCCACATAGTTGTAAATGACCTTTGACACTGTAGCAATCCAATCCAACCAAGAAGACGACGAAGCAGGAGGGATGAGGATAATACATTCTCT
>JAAOWG010000111.1:0-38370 GCA_036491945.1 Paranurophorus simplex
AGAGGGGGGGGGGGTCACTCACGCTCGCTCCGCTACTTCTTTGATACTGTTGTGACAGATTTTTTCTTCTTTAAACATTTCTAAAACCCCAAAACAAAAGTCAACCACGAGATCCAAAGTAATGTTTAGCTCACCAATCATCTCTGCCATTGGAACTTGAACCACCATACTCCTTGGGAAGGATTGCAACATCAATATTCTTCTTAAACTCTTCATCACTCTTATAGATAATAATTCTTTTCTGAAGTTTGGATGACATTAGGGTTTTTGCAAAATTAACAACTGCACCCACAAACAGAGGAAGTTTTAAAAATTGCATTGATTTATGTCTTATTGGCATTCCTTTTTCCGTTACCCCCCAAATCCTTGTCATTTCTGAGGGATGCCATAAATTAGATAAATGAGTTGCAGTGATTCCACTTTCATCCAAAATGTAAGTGAAGCCTTGAACTTGATTTTCTTCATCTTCCAAAAGAGATTCGAAACATACCATGATTGCTTTCATGACATGCTCTGCTTGATGTTGATGAGGGTCAATATTTCCTGAGAAATCATGCTTAGCATATCACTTTCATTTTTCAATTAGCAAATCAACGATAATTACATACATACCCCCAACAGTAAAAAGCACTCGTTCCCCATCTCTTCCTCTTTTGGGAAGAGCAAAAGCAACTCTATTTAACATTTTATTAAGTACGTTTCATAAAATTAATCTTAGCTTATAAGCCCCTTACCCACGATTGATAAGATCAAGCACAAGGGGGTCGTACATTGAACTATTATGGAACCAATGAGGATTTTCTTGTCTCATTGCTAGGTATTGGACAAGCGTCTCTTGAGCCAGTGGAACATGAAACTTTTTATGTCGCAAGAATCTTAAAAGAAAATTGGAATCCAGACGACAATCCTCAATGTAGCTTGTTTTCCTTATCCATGATCGCATTTCCTCAATAGCTAATCCACGAATTTTCTCGTCTTCTCGTAATTCCTCTTTGGACATTTGACAAAGTTTCGGACTTAAATTGCAAATGTAAATATCTTCCGTTAAGGCTTTGTTATGCATTTTTACAGATTTCAAGTTTTTTTTTTGCAACTAATTATTAACAAGACCCTTGCTGTTGAACAACTAACATAAATATGTGATCTCAAAAGGCTTTATAAAGATGGACTTATGAAAAAGAAACGGAAAGTGCAAAGTGTAAAATGATTAAAAGGTTTTACTAGTTTTACATTCGATAATTTGTCATCTTAATTTTGATCTTATGGGCAAATAAATAACCGCATATATCCCCCTTATAAAAAACTTGATGACCCTCAATTTTATTATTAAACGGCATCAGTGAATCATACTTACTGAGAAATAATGCAAGTTGCAAAATACAAAATACATGTCAAGTTAATGGATTTTCCAATAGTAACATTTTATGAAAGGTGCAAATGACCTATCATGACTTGATTCAGTGATTCAGTTAAAGATCTAAATTATTATGTTATGATGACAAATGTTTTTGTCATTGTAATTATATTGGAAACAGGAAAAAGCACTAAAAAACAATATCAAACAAAGAACAAATGAAGCAAATGGAAGGATTATTACCACCATTTCTCAAAATACAAGACTATGTATATGTAATGGTTCCAAACTTCGAGGTTAAACTTGTCATAAATTAGAAAACAATGTTTTCACTAACAAGAAATCTGTGTTTTTTGCAAAGATAAATAAACCACTTGTCAGTTCCGAACCGGTGAATAGTGTGACTACGTCAATCGGGATATTCACATCTAATTTTCAAATAAACTACGCCAACACCATGATAAATGATAAAGAACATAATCCATGCAAAGCTGTTTTAGGGGAAATAATTACGCAATATGGTTCTCGAATTTCGTCGAATTTGCTATAACCATCTGCCCTGTTTATTAATTTGAAACCCAAGCTATCACTATTCGCCATCCCAGTTCGGAGTCCAGTCTGCATTTTACCATCAAAGTGTAAACTTTATAACAAAATGCTTTCATTCTTCAACTGATTCTTAACTTAGTTTAAATTTAATGCAACAAAATGACGGTGAAGCCACTACAACCTTTAAGGCCCCAAATTAGAAAAACTTCCAACACTGATAACCCGAAAAAACCCCGTCCTTTACTGGGTTTGACACAAACTACACAAAAAAGCTCCAACATGGAGGTAAACGTTTGCTTCAGTTTAATTTATGCCAACTAAACAGCTTTAATTTGTAGCCTCAACAGCAACAGGAATTCACGGTCCTGAAAACCCTGTGGAGTGGATATTTTACAAAAATATATTTGGCCAAACCTGAGCGCTCCAAGCATTTAGAAGCAGCTCTTGTACTCAAAGCGTTTGATTCCGAATGCATGACCAGTGATGATTTTTACAGTGAAATGGAATTGAATTACTTTTTGTCCCCCCATCCAAATATAGTTACGAGCTACAACGTTACATTTACTTGTGACAAATATTACATGTATCCACAAGAATACGCACCATTCCATGACCTAGCAAGATACATCTCTACAAATGGACCACTTCAAGAGACACAAGTTAAATCAGTTGGTCAACAATTGAGTGCGGCATTGGAATTCATTCATAAGGCTGGACTGATTCATCGAAATGTGAAGCCGGAAAACGTTCTTATTTTTCATAAAGATTTGTCCCTTGTCAAATTATCGGATTTCGGATCAATGGTTAATTCAAGAACACTTTTGACCCGTGGGGATGATGATGCTTCAGAGGATGATACCGCAACCCCACCGGAGATATGTGGAATCCTTCCATATGAAAAGTATCACTGCTACTCCTCAGTGGACGTGTGGCAATTGGGAATTATAATATTTACATGTATTGCTGGAAATGTTCCTTGGAAGATGGCAGATGCCATTAAGGACAATTCATATAATCATTATTGTGACTGGGTGAAAAGACGCTGTATAAAAACACCACTGCAATTCCAAACTTTCTCCTCAAGGTTGATGCGATTATTGAAACGAATGTTGGAACCAAAGCCCACAAAACGATGTGGTGTTCAAGAAGTCAACAAGTATTTGAAAGATGACTGGATAGCTGTGGGTTCAAAGTCTTCAATTTCTTTGTTTGCAAAAGAAAAACAGATTTCAGTCATTCGCTCGGAATCTGATTCAGTGCAGACGAAACAGAAAAAGAATTTAAATTCTATTAAAAGAAAGTCGGAACGAGTTAAGGGCCGTGGGAACAATCAAGCAGAGAAAAAAGAAGTGTTTCGGATAATGTGCACTTTTCAGACTTCAGAGAAATGCGGAGAAAAATTCAAGTTTTAGTTGGTTTCAAGCACTCTTTTCATTGATGTCATAATATAATGCTTCTTCATTATTAAACTAAACATTTTGTTCATTTACATTCAACATTGTATTATTCTAACTTCTGTTATTTAATTTCATTGTAGCTATTATTGTAAATTATCAGTTCTGTTTTTTCCAAGAGTTTATTAATGTTCAACCAAATATTTCAGACATACATTTCTTTGAAGGGAGTACAAAATTTCAAATTAAAGATTGGACATGAAAAATTTGAATCTATCAGAAATAAAGAATAATTGTAAACGTTCAATTTAGAGAACATTATCCAAATAATCCTTGACTTCAGTTACAGTAAGACGACGGAATCCGTCTTTAGTACAGACGCCAATTTCAATGTTTTCAGCACTCATTTGCCCTTCGAAGCTTTCTTTTAGAGCTAAAATAGCTGTGTGAATAGCATCTTCAAGTTCAATATCATTTTTGTACCTTAAATCAACCAACATTTCATTATTCAAAATCCTTCTTATTTAAATCTATTTATACCGCTTCTCCAAAAATGTTTTTCCACTAATAAAATTCTTCCCCATAGCTGTAGCCTTCCATGGGAAATATGCTCCAGAAGGATCACATTGAACCAAATATGGTTTCCCGTCATCCCACCCACAAATCAACAATGAAACTCCAAATGGTCGAACCCCACCGGATTGCGTATATTCCTGCATAACCGACGCAACTCGTTGAACCAACTGCACTGTTGGAATCCTCTCTCCATAAGCCAACTTATAAGCTTGTGCCGCTTTTCTAGCATTCTTCACCAAAAGTCGGTAATCCGGTCCCATTCCAGAGTAACACATTCCAATATACTCATTAATAGTTTCAATCTTCCAAACACTTGTTCCATCATAAAGCATAGACTTGTGCTTCTTCTCTGTAGCTAGTACTACACCATTTGTTGCCTTGATTCCAACCGTTGGAGCTAATTAATCAACGACTCTTTTAAATTATACATTTGAAAAAAGGCTACCTCCCGAAGCCACAGCCGCCAGTGCATATTCAATCTGGACCAATTTCCCAGAGGGGCTGAATGTAGTTAGGGAAAAACTATAACGTTCCGACGTTCCAGCCATTTTTCTTCTCCCCTGCTAAAAAAATCCAACAATCACCCTCCACCCCTATTTGTCTGTTATTGAGTTACCTTTTATTCTTCAAAATATACTTTTGAAATACGTCCCAAGTATATTTTGATAAGCTCCAAAAAATCAAACCGGCCTCAAATAGAATGACAATGAAGAATTTGAATTACCCGCTTCCAGCCTTTCTCAAAGTGCCCCAGTGGAAAAAAACACTGCACTGCACAAAATAATATAAAAAAAATAAAATACAAAATACAAATAAAAAGATACTTGTAAAACCTTCATTCTCATTTTATCTAGGGAAGGTGGAGGTCAGGGGGAATTAATCTCCAGACAAACACAACAATTCTCATCAATTCAAAATTTCTGGATAACACGAGGATTTACTTTCCACTTGGGTAAGTTTTTTTCAGTTTATAATTTCTCGTAAATTGGAATTAATTAGTGTGTATGATATTTAAAGTTTATATTTTATGTACAATCATTAAACTCTTCTACCTGAAGTTAAATCTCTCATTCCATGATTGTGGTTTTAAATGGCGTATTTACATACTACTGTGGTTGTTGGAAAATCATGCAGACTATTGTATTGCTATAAAAACTTGTAGGTTTACATTTACATGTCCCAGTTTTCTAATGATTGAGAGAGATTGATTGAATACTCAATCAATGAATGTAGTTCAATGGATAAATATTCTGATTGAGAATATAGATTCAAGAGTGTACAGGATACTCTGGATGACGTGAAGTCAGTTTGATAGTTGGGAGTTACAAGGATTTGTTTGGTTAGAAAGTGAAATAGGAGAGAGAAAGTGATTTAATAGTATTCTTATTCTTTCATATGTACAAATTAAATGAAAAAAAGTCAATCTCATGTATTGTTTTTTTACAGCTCTGCCTTTCTCCTGGATATTCTTTTCTAGTCTCAGTAGTCTTTATTGATTTTGATTCATGGAATAAATATTGTGGAGCTGGACCTACATTCTTAATTGGATTGATCGACTTTTTATGAATTATTAAACGACAAAAAATCATTTATTGGAAAAAAGTGAATGATCAAGTAAGTTATTATGTCAGTCACTATTTCTTTTGAATGGTGAGATTATATTTCCAAATTAATCATCATTGTGTAGCATGTTGAAACGACCTTCTCTTTTAGAACTCAATTCATTACTTCAGTTTGGATCGTGAGGATGTAGTTTTGCAGTTAACAGAAATTTCCTCCTTTAATATTCATTGATGCAAAAGTTAAACACAGTGGGACTGACATAAATGCCAAGCTGCTGGAAAATTGTTTAGCTACTTTGAAAAGCTGAAATTATTACATAATGGTTCAAAAATACAAGTCACCCGTACGGGTTTACAAATACTCTTTTGAGATGGTAATGACGGTAAGCAAGCAATTTGTATTTGTTAAAATTTACATTATATTTGAGCCTTTTACAATTTTTTTCTCGTTGAATATCAATCTGTGAAAGAAACCTTGAGACTTGAGTGTAAATTAAATGCTATCAAAATTCATTCATAAGTGGCCAATTTCATGTTAGGCAACCCAAGCCCAGTAAATGTACAATACAGATATATTCCATCCTCATTTTCCACTAATTACTATTTATTATATGAACACACCACTCCAGAAATATACAATTTGAGACTTTTATTTGATTGGCTTTGATTTCATTTAATTATTTCAGGCGTACGAAAGGCGTTTTCCAACTTGTTCCATGATTCCCGTTTTTGTTGGATCTGATATTCTTGAAGAAACAGAATCTGATGATGGATCTCAACACGTGGTTGAAAGACGTTGTAAATTAAATATAGAAGCACCTTATTTGCTCAAGAAAATAGCTGGAGTTGATCTTGTTTATTTTATACAAAGAAATACTTTGGACAGAAGAAACAGAGTATTGAAGATTGAAGCTTTTAATGAAAGTTTCGACACACGAATTGTCGTGCACGAAGTTTGCAATTACTTTGTAAGAATTGTATATTGTAAACTTTTGATTAATAGAATTGATTTTGGTTGTCAGGTTCATCCAGAAAATTCGGATTGGACATGCTTTGACCAATCGGCAAGCCTCGAGGTGAAATCGTTTTTTGGTTTTGAGAGTGTTGTCGAGAAAATTGCTGTTAAACAATACTCTGCAAATATTGCAAAGGTTTGTTGTTTACAAAACAAAATAAAGCAGAGAAAGGAAAAGAGAGGAAGGATGGCAATAATTTTTTTCTAATAGGGCAAAGAGATCATCGAATTTTTCATTGACGAACTACATAACGAAGGAATTACAAGTATTCCTATTTGGAAACCAAAAGAATGTGGTGGTGGAGATGCTAGTTCTTCTATTGATCTAACCGAGAACAAAGAAAACTCAAATGAAGAGTAGGTTTAATCCATTCTCTTAAAATGTCAAACTACGGTCGTTGCATAATTGTCCGTGACAGTATTTTTGAAAATATCAGATTATATTTTTGTATGAAAGAATTTAAAGGTCACTGTTTTTTGCTTTTTTGTGAATAGACTGAATCAAAATGAAGAATTAAAAGATAACACTGGAGTTAGCGTTCTCACTACAAGGCGACCTTCGAAGCCCCAAGAAGATCTAAAGCTTGGCGCATCAGCCTCAAGTTTAAAATCACAACACTCTAACCTTAGCAGACAACATTCTGGAGAAAAATCTGGAGCAGGAAGTATTGGACAAATTCCATCAATACGATGCGATTCATTTTCAGAAGACAATGATAATTATCGCCTGGATGCTGATTATATTCAAAGATATTTGGGAGTACTTTCACCAATTGAAGAATCGCAGCTTATTCAGTTGAGAACATGGGTTGCTCATCTACAAAAGGGAAAGGTAAAGCAAATATCTTCATAAAATTTACTCATTTTTAACCGTTCTAGATGCCGAGTGACTCTGTTCTCCTGCGATTTTTACGGGCTAGAGAATTTAATATTGAAAAAGCAAGAGAAATGCTTTCTCTTTCACTTTCATGGAGGAAAAAGTTTCAAGTTGACAAAATATTGTCGGAATATGAAACCCCTGAAGTTATTCAAAATTATTTTCCTGGTGGATGGCATCACCACGATAAAGGTAGATCCTATAAATAATGTAAATGATGTGTTTGTACAATTGTTTTTGAAAATTACAGATGGTCGTCCACTATTTGTTTTGAGGTTAGGGACGATGGATGTTAAAGGGCTTATGAAATCTGTTGGAGAAGAAGGTCTCTTTCGTTTAACTCTAATGTTGTGTGAAGAAGGGTTACGATTAACCGAAGAGGCTACAGTTCAGAGTGGACACCCAATTACAACATGGACATTATTGCTGGATTTGGAAGGATTATCGATGAAGCACCTCTGGTCCCCGGGGATTAAGGTAAACTTAAGATTTCAAATATTTTCATCACAACATAATCTTGATAATCAAGACACTGCTACGAATCATTGAGATTGTGGAAGCAAATTACCCTGAGACGATGGGCCGTGTTTTGATAATCAGAGCACCCAGAGTTTTCCCCATCCTATGGACTATTGTTGGTGCATTTATTGGTACACTAATATATTTTGCCAGGATGTGTTGCATTAATACATATACGTTTTTTTAGATGAGAGAACCTGCACAAAGTTTGTGTTTTACGGTGAAGGACCTGAAGTTCTTCCTGATTCTATTCCCGAAAACAACATACCTGAATTTTTAGGTGGTACCAGCAAGGTAAGTTTTTCTATTTTTGTATTTTAACTAAAAATGTGTTCTTTGACTATTAAATACCAACTATTTATACAGACTGATATACCAGAAGGAGGTTTGGTACCCAAATCTTGCTATATGGCCGAGTGTGATTTAGAGCATTTAACGTTATCAGAAGAAAGTATATACAAATGCGTTAATTTATCTCGTGGACAGGTAATCATGACCATCATGCCTATCGTACTAATGACATGACGGCAATTGCCACTAATTAGGTTCATGAGCTTGTAATACAAAATGAAGACATTGGCAGTGTAATTACATGGGATTTCGATGTTCTACGTCACGGTACGGTCAAGTTAAGAAGGGTTATAAAGTCTTTTAATTTTGTTATAAATGGTTATAGGAGTGTGCTTTTCAATATTTCGGACGAAGAACGAACTTCCTGCAATGGTTCATATCACTGTTCCATCATCTACAGGCGCATTACAGGCCAAGCCAAATGATCAGAAAATATCTGAAAATGCCGAGCATAAATCTGTAATTGAAAAATGTTGGAAGGAAGGGCACGATTATTTTCGAATTGAAACTTCTACAATTTGCCATGATGGAGAGTCGGTTCAAGGCTCTCACATAACAAATACCCAAGGTAAAAAATTAAAAAAGGGTAACTATTTATTGTAATAATGGGAAGTCAGGTTGTAGTAATTATTTTTTTTTCAAGGATTTTATATTATGCAGTGGAGATTTTATGATCCTAACCCAACTTCTGGTCATTACATCATGGATTCTTTAACAGTAACGCCAAAGGCGAAAGTTATGTACTACTTTGAAGTGCTCAAATCCGCTGATTACAGGTAAAAGTTTTGGAAATTAATAGAATCAATATTATGAATCATTCTTACTGTTTTAGGGGAAGCATGAGTAGTTTGCAATCACAAAAAAGTGGACTTTCATCCTTAAGTTCTGCATCAAAACCAAATGGACAGATTACTGAATCATCCGATAAGTCATGTACCAGTGCTGCACAAAGCACTTGTCCCTCTAGATGAATGTAATGCATGATTTCTGCTAATTTAGCCTCCCTATGTTTTTATTATTTTATTGTGCTGATTAGTGAAGTCAGGGTCAGGTACCTTTGCGCAAGTATTTGAGTCAGTTTTTTTAGTTCTAGACATATCTAAAAGTTCCAAATAATTTATCACGCTCCCAACTATTTAATGTCCATGTATTTCCACGACGCTATAGATAGTAGGGTATTGGTATCATTACAATAATTCTAGCAGCTGCATCCCTGCAGATATGTATCCTCATTATTATCAATCTACATTTTTGCTTCTATTTTACTCCAAATGCGAACTACATACGGAGTACAAATCTCCTTTTTTCTTGAATAACAAAGCGTAATCAACGAGTATCTAAATCAGGTGCTATTTTAACTTGTATATTTCAAACCTCTTTTAATCTCTATCATAAAAACTAATCCTTCCTTTGGATTTAAAATATTTCCGATAAAAAACTTATATCGTATAAAACACTAATAACACTATCCAAATATGGATTTACTCTTATGATCGATCGTTGATGAAAATGAAACTTTAGCTACCCGAAATAATCATTCAACAATAATTACAAATGTGATAGATTATGCCTCAGCTTTGCACTTTATGTTGCTGTAAACATATTTCGCTTTAAAATTCTTACATTTTCTTGATATTATGTACCATTGAGTTTAACTAAGCCAAGTATTTCAATTGTTTACTATTCTGTATATAGAATATTTTTAATTACTTTCACGAGTTTTAACCGTGGATAAAGATTATTGTGCTATTATTTGTATAAATTGTGCTGATGTGAAATTATTAACCCTTGTAATTTTAAGTGGGCAATAAATGAATAATAATATATACATAGCTTAACACAATTTTTTATAACGTCTCGGGATAATTTATTACAGATTCACGTGACATATACATACAATGTATTGCTACAAAAATTCATAGCCCAAACAAAACAATATAAACAAGAAAGAAGAAGCTCAACTAAACTAATTGTGGTATAGTTGAGTGAAAAAACACGTTTTTTCCTTAATTTTACTCTAAACAGTCTACGAATGTAAATAAAATGGAAAGTGACTAGATTCTTTAAATTTTATAGCTGCAGGAGAGAAATTTACAAGAACAGGTAGTATAGACTTTCAACAAGAGAAATTCTTATATGGCAATATATTGCTTTTGGTTATCAGGGTTAGTGTAGGAATCAAAAATCGTCTTTTCCGTTTGCTTTTTTAGCCATTTTGTGACTTTTTTTCCGACATATCACAACTACTTATAAAACAATTTTCACAACATTGAAGATAAAGATTAGTTAGCTTGCTCAAAAACTTTTGTTCTACTAACTATGTACCATTGTTTCAAATATTGAGAAAGTCTGGAACTAATTTTCTATAAAAATACATATGAAATCTATAAAACAATTCCTGTACAAACATTTACAATTGCATGAACAACGTTGTATAATAATATCACACTAAAATCTAATACAATTTTGTGTTATCTAAATAGGCAAAAAGAGCTTAATACCTTAATTGCTACAATTCCGTTATTGGAATAGGTTTAGCATACTGCCCATGCGGCTGCTGATGTAGTGAATAATGGATTGGTAAATTATGTTCAATTTCCTGATTATGAAGATGGGGATAGTTGATTGAATTAATTGGGGCATCATATTCATTAGAATGATAATTAGGAGTGTAATTATTAGGCGTACTCTTGAGATGAGACTGGCGAAGACTATGAGTATTAAAACTATTACTATTATACGGGTAATTTAAGCTGTTCATTGTCACTGGGTTTAGCGTGTGACTGTTAGGGTGGGGCATGTAATTTGGACTACCAGGGCCACCATTACTCATGAGGGATGCCCTTACTTGAAAATCATCATCCGTATAAGGATAAGGGCTGTGACTCAGAAATGACGTTTTGGTAGCAGTGTCCAACTCTTTTACTGAGGAAATGACGGAACTCCTCTTTCTTCGGTTGGGACGACGAAAGCCTCGTTTGCAAGTGTTTTTGATGCTTTCATGGTATCGATACAGGAGGAAAAATATTATGACCAAGATAAGAATTGTGATGGCAATGGATACTCCTAATATTGTTTTTTGGATGGGGCCTTGAAGATAGCAGTTGAGATCTTGGGTTGTGAGGGACGTCAATTTTTTACCAACAAGTTCCAACGGTTCAGCACACAAGACGAAGGAAGAAGCATTCTTAAATTTGTCTTCTAGCAAAAGATCACGAAGCCAAAATAATTCGCAAACACAGCGAAATGGATTTCCTGAGATGTGGATAGATCGGAGATTTTGCCAAGAGATCTACAATAAACAATGATTACAATGACATTAAGAGACCCTTCTCTCCAAATTACGTTAACAATTAATAATAAGCCACTTACAAGATCTTCAGGAATGTCGGTGAGTGCATTATCCTGAAATAATTTAAAAAAAAAGCTTGTAAACATTTGTATTCCTTTTGTCAATAGCAGTAGTAGTGAAAACGATGTACAGGTGCATGGATGTACACACATTGGACAAGTGGATGCCTTAAAATTCAACACCATCAATCATTCACCTGCTTTTATGCCGTTTTAAAAAGAAATTTAAGAATCCAAGGAATTGGGAAAGCTTTTACATATAGTTAATGGACCGAGTCTAGTTTACTTTTGAAATTTATGGAAGTGCTTTCATGATAAAGGCACTTTTTTCAGCATGATCCACCTTAGAGTGACAGCACCATTTCCCACATCTAATCATGAGATGCTGGAAAATACTCAAAATAAATGGAGCAACTGTAAATTCCGAATTTCATCAAACTATCCACTATACAACTGACAATCACCATATGCATACAAACATATTTACACCATAATTTTTTACAATGTTATAAAATCATCATACCTTTAAATTGAGATTCTTTATAGCACTAAGTCCCTTGAACAATTTTGGAGGAAGTACAGCCAGCTTTTTACAACTGGACAATTCCACATTTTCCAAATCCAGGTTATTTCCAAACGCATCTTGCTCCACAAGAGAAAGCTCAGGTGCACCAGCAATCTCCAAATTCTTTAATTTCTTTAATCCAGCAAATCCAAGTTTGGGGATTTTGTCAAAGGGGTTTCTTCCAATCTTTAGAATCTCCAGTTGCAACAATGGTGGAAAAGTAATTGTTGGAACATCCATTAAATTATTATCCGTCAACACCAGCTTCCTCAATACCCCCAACCCTCGGAATGCATTAATATCCAGGGATGATATGCTACATCCTCGAAGATCAAGGGAAACCAAATTTTTAGCAGCAGAGAAAGCATCCGGCCCAATCCTTTCTATTCGAGAATTATATCCAAGGGATAGCTCTGCCAAATGTGGGACTAGACTCCTACTATTCCCAAATCCACCAGCCCCAACAGGCCCTGCATTTTGAGAAAACACTTGAGGGACTTGGGTCAACTCATTATTATCCAATTTCAAAATCCTCAAGGAAGATAAGCCCAAAAAAGCAGTTGTGTTTATCTGCTTTAATGAATTATAACTTAGGTCCAGCTCCTCAAGGTTGGGGGTGTAGATGAAAACAGAGGGATCGATGGCGTCTATCAAGTTTTTCTGAAGGTTCAAAACTGCCAAACTACTCATCACAGTGTTAACCGCTCCAAACGTCCTATTGTTAAGATGTGAGAGTTTATTGGAGCTTAAATTCAGTTGGACCAATTTCGTTTGAGAGTTGAAAGAACCAGGTTGGATGCGAACCAAATGATTATTGCTTAGGTCGATGTGGATAAGTTCATGGTAGTAGGTTAATGTTCCGATGTCAATGTTCCGGATCCAGTTGCTTTGTAGCATGAGGCGTTGGACACTGGGATTCAACGTTATAGGGACAATGTCAAGTTTAGCTTCTTTACAATTCACGTGTAAGTTCTCGTCATCACATTGGCATAAATTGGGACAAACAGCGAGGGTCATTTTCAACTGGAAAAGAAGGAGAGTGATGATGACAGAGAGACTCATTTTTAAGGCCATTTCCATTCTTTTTTTTTGATGTTTTTTTTCAACTTTTCCAGCTCAACTTCATTCCAATCTTTGTATGTTTTTCCTCTACTTTCACTCAGGACCACACCTGCTGTCTATTTTTTGATTTATGATATCTCGTTTACACTCAATGAGCCTTCCAAGTATGAGGATGATATGGGAATGAGATGAGAGAGGGGCGTCGTACTTTTCCCAAGCCTTTCGATAAGGAAACACACAAAGGAGTAAATAAATTATCCTTGTGCTCTATTTCTTCACTTAAAAGTTTGTCCTTCCAATCGTGAGAATCTGTGCAGATCTGAAAAAAACAAATTCAAAGTTTACATTAGAATTTGGACTCAAATCCCTTCTCATAACATCTACTTGTACTTATGTATGTGTATGCATACTTATTCGTCCTTATACTTACAGGGAAATTGCCAAGATAACCTAATGACAAATGATTATTTCTTTTTACGTCGTAATTTTTACTGCTTTTTACCAGCCCACATGTACAACCATATAGTTTGAAATGTAATACCAAATTTTTGCACAAGTATGGATCTTTTTTTGCTTCATTAGTTAAACTCATCTCTGTTGGGAATGACTAAATATTAAAATGCTGAACGTTGATGTATATCAAACTGATGAACTCACCACCAGCAATATCCCACAGACCCATCATTTGAACTCCAATAATAAATTGATATTGTAAACACGATGGCAGAGCGTATAAGAAGAACAGTCATTAAATGGAGTATAAAAATTATCAAATTTCTTATCAAATTCATTACATTGCAGGATTCCTGATTTATGTTGTTGGTAAGCGGAATAAGGTTTGCTAAAACCTATGCAGTTTGTAATACAAATCCTCCTTGTTCAAGATATCCTTCAACCCTGTCCTGTTTTTTTTGTTCAAGGACAAAATAATGAATTTTCATAATCTGAAATATGGATCAGAAACTTTCATAAACTATCCCTCCTGTGAAGGAACAAGATTTAATGCAAATGGGAAATAGAAAGTATTTCATCCTTTTTTTCGGTTTTTTCCATCCCACTAAAAGATAAGTCTTACATACATATGTACATATGGACTCCAAAAAAACGGAATAAAAAACTGGCCACTACCGCTCCATGAAAATGACTACAATCTATAAAACATGCAAAAGGTGGAGAAAATGTATTTGCGTATCAATGATATTATTGTCGTAGTTGATGTCGAATATGATACTTCAAAAAAGCCTACTTGCCCCCTACGCCTTGACTAGACTAGAAGCATATTTCATGTCTTATCATGAAAAATTGTGAACTTCAACACGAACTGCATAGTAGACATATTTAAGTGGCTCCACTTAAACAAGAGAAGAAGGAAATGCATCTGTACGTGATGGGGGATCGAATTAAATTTATACAATAACCGAGAATATTTTGCAATCTTGAAAAACCTAGGAATTTATACCATCATACCCTCTTTAATTTAGCTATCATTACCTCTGACAGTTTAAGCCATAATAAAATAAAGGATTTGATCCTGATAAGAATCAAATAATTGGAATAAGTGTCAAGAAATGAGGGCATGAGTCACGAAACCCTAGAACAACCCTGACATTCGACAGTGACACGCGTGAATAAATTCAATCTAAAAAGGGATGGAAATTGTGGAAAAAGTCTATTTAACGAGGGGTCAATCTCATAATTCCAATCACATACTAAGTCGGCTAAAACCCCTTTATATTTGGTTGAAGCAAACAACCAAAGCTGAGGGTGTGGAATACAAAATTAGAGATAAAAAGACATGGTTTTCTTTCCAGACTATAACCACCTTTCAATCATCACTGAAAAATATTTGTAATGATAACTAAGTACACCCTTCTACGTTTGTTTACTTGGCTTTATCTATATTTCCTTACGTGTTTCGACATCCTTCTTCATTCAACAAACCACTCTTCCCTTTTATAATAACGAAGCAAAATTTAGGTAATGACTAGTTGCAGGAAAATGAGAGGACTAAATTCCTAATCATAAGCAGACAGACAATTTCACGGGATAGAATTTCAATTAAGGAAACGCCATGATTGAAATCTTATGATCCTCATTACGATAGATTTTGGTGAAAATCTGTAAATGAATTGGCGTCAAATTGATTTGATTGCAATTCTGGGAAACCATGAAGCATCGTTTAGAAACCTCAATTTAACGGATAAACGCTAACATGGAGAGGGAGTATATAAGAACGTATAATAACATAAAATTATGTTTCCACACACATACGCCACCGGAAAAACTTCAAAGGAAAAGCTCATTATCCTTTTAAACATTTCAAGTGGAACTATGAGGATAGCTTGCATAAGAAAAGGAGTTGTTGTTATAAATTGTTTGAATAAGATTTCTTTTCCTTCCAACAAATCCATGCAATGTCACACAATTCTGTTACACGTGTGGAGCCTAAACTTTCAATTAAATAAATTCATACGTTGCAGGATTTTATAAAGTTTAGATCAAAAAAAGTTTATCCTATTTGTAAGTTGAGACAAGGTAAATCAGCACCTGTGTGATCAACCTGTCTGTTTGGAAGTGATGGATCGTTTCGAATATTCATGAGACGACATGCAAGCAGTGATATTTTTTGAATCATTTTTCCAGCATTCAAAATTTGAATTTGAGCATGATGCATTGATTCTTCGGGTATTATAAAACTCTTCAATCTCTGTCAGTTTGAGACGATACAAATATTTATAATTATAACACAGCGTTTTTAAGGTTTTGCATCAAGATTGTTTTATCTTACTTAATTGGGTCGGTATGACTCAAAAATTACGTGAATCCGTTTAAATATTACTCACCAATTTGCTATTTCAGTACAATATTCGTCCTCCAGACGCAAATACTCTCAGCTCATACACTAATTACACAAAAAACCAAGATCTCTCACTTTTCGCATCTGCCCAATGTTAAACTGCAATTTTTCACAAATCACTAACGTGCTGGTGCAATGGACATGAAATTAACACTGAAATTGTTTCTTACATGCTCTTACGTGTTTAAATGACAGGAGTAAAAAATAGTTATTTGATTTATCTCAGAGTATGTCAACAATACTGAGAAAATTGATTTTGTTAACGCTTGATCAACTCTTTTGGATGCTGCAGTGAGGTGAGTAGTTGTGAAACCGAAGCTAAACAGTGAATATAAAGTGTTGGATAATTCAGCACCAAAAAACACCATCATCATATCGCGTTATGTTATCACGATTATTTCTCATGTTTGAAATCACCATCATGGTAGTGTATATACGTTGTGTAATGAGTCATATTCAGTTTAATGGTTATCAACCTTCCGTTCTTCTGATTTCAATTTATTATTATTATTAAAATTAAATCGTTTACTTACTATACTACCTGATGCTATGTAAATACTATTAGAAAGATAATGCAATTCAATATTTTCTGTAATCTACCTTTTTTAAATTCACTTGAACATGTAAAGTGGTTCAGTCTAAATAAATAATTAGAGGTACACTTCAAGGATTTGCTAATCTCACACTTTAAGGTTGTAAATCTCAGGAGGAACAAAAAATTAAAAATTATAATCACTGTTTGATTAACAAGTGCAAACAAATTGTGCAAACTTTGTATTACCGTTCCTCAATTAACAAAGCGTGATGAACCTGTAGGCTGTAACTATAGTACATATACATATGTACATATGTACATACATGCTTATTGAATGCAGCATTCAATTACTGTATAGCATTGATGATTGCTTAAATGTTGAAAAATGTAATTTATTCAAAATGGAATGAAAATAATTATTTTGGTTGTTGTAGCATAAAATGCATTTTAGAAAGATTTACTAAAATTGATGAAGTCTGCCACCAGAAATCTCATCCTGTCACCTTCCAAAACCTTCCTAATCATAATTTATATAGCCTCCAGTCAATTGTTAAGATTTAGCAACTAAAGAGCAGAGTCATGTAATCTGAATTTAGTAAACTTTCTCATTTTCTTCAGTTCCCTTGCATACTATCTTGAAGAAAGTAATCCGCCACCAGCCGAAATACCACCAACGGAGAAGATTCGTCATAGCAAGAGGGTAACGATGCTTCCGTGCTATACTAAAACAACTTTAACATGACAATACTACATAAATAGAATACTACAAGTCAAATCTGAAATGAAGCCATCCATACACAATCCACCATAATAATTTGCTCTCTCAGCATAAACTCATTCTGTGGTCTGAATCCTTGGGGCTTTATACCGACAACTCAAATCTAAAATTGATAACAGTCTCAACATTGCTCTTGTCCTCGTTCAATCTCGATAAAATATTTTACTCCAAGCATCTCCAACTTTTGCTACTGTGCATGGATGAAAATGGCAAAGAAGGTGTGCAACAAAAAATTAGGTGTCCAACCCATTTGTTTCTGAACTAACGCTTCCCAATCATTTTTCAATATTGGGTTACACCCCATTCAAAATTGTTTATTAAGGACTCTATAACCTTATTCAAATTCAACCTTCCAGCCCATTACCATTTTCTCAATAGCATTTGATCGTTGATATTCAACCCACCACTTTCACCGCAGTCAACTTTCTCTACACTTTTACTCTCATCTTTTAGTTTATTCCTGAGGAAGCGACAAGAGTTCAATTTGACTAAAGTCTTTCTCACAAAATGAAAATCAAGAAAAGAGTTCCATTTGATTTGATTTCTATTTCATTACTTGCAGATGGATGGTGCACGTGGCAAAAAAGGCATTAGTTAAGATCGGATTAGTACGAAATACGGAATTCTTGGATTTATAAATCCAAGATTTTTAAGCCTTGTGCTTACATATTTCTTTCCTTTCCAAAAACTAAATACAATCTCCCATGCATTCTTATTCCAATAACTTTCTCTTTAATAGTGACTGGTGGGAGAAATTTTATTAATAATGGACGTTTAAATCCTCTTTGTCATTATCCTATTGTGTGCTCATATACGCCGGAGCAGTTTTACATGAAACTTGACAAACTCACATCTGATATAATAAAGTACTCAATTTTTCCAAACCTATAAACACCGTCATATTTAAGATGCTGAGAAATTGTGGAGAAAGTTGGTACAATGAAAGCAAGATTCTTCCTCCGAAATCCTATCAGGAAACTGAATAGTTTCGTAAAGTAGAGGAAGAAAATTCACAAAAGCAATATAATTTGCGAGCAGAAGCATCATGTTTTTTCATCCTCATCCAATTAGCATCAATTCAAGAAGTTGGAAATGATATATTCATTAAATTATGCTCATGAATTTATACGACTGATTTTAGAACTATTTATCGACTTTTACAAAACTTATGATAATTATTCAAAAACTATTTGTGAAAGGCCAATTTCGTAATATCATAAACTATGCATCTCTTGAAAGTTTTTCTTTGCTCCTTCCTGAGCCTTTGAAGCTGAATGGATAAAAAAATAGCCGATGATATCTTTCAAAGTCATGCTCAATTTGTGTCAAAAAGTTGGAAACTTGGTTTATGCTTTGTAATTTACAACATTTGGTAGCAACCGTTATAAAACGATGTTGTCTTTTTTATAAAAACGCAATAAATAAATCAACCTTCACCCTCAACTTTAACAATAGAACAAAATGAATGGATATTGTTGACAGTCCAATATTAGAAAGCAGATGAAACATGTTCTAATGAGACTATTCCCTGTTCAATCAACCATTCCTCGTATACTTCCACCTTCCCCTAGAAAACATTGTCAGTTGGATTTCTTCATATTTCATAAAGGAAATAAGACAAACATTAAATCATTCATTATGATCTCTTAGAAGCATTAACCATCTCCACCCCCCATCATCATTCTTAAGATCACAATGAAAGAAGAGAAATGAGGTTGGGCATTAGGAATTTACAAATTATGAATACTGAACCTGTACCTACTTTCACTTCTCCTTTTGCCACAGTATATATATGTATATACAGTGCATAATGAATGATTCAAGACTTACAATGGATAAGCATTCAAAAAGAAGGGTCTGAGAGCCCAAACGAATTATCAACACACAACAGCCCTAGAAAACTTTTTTTTATTATCATTATGCAAAATACATTTTATTTTAAAATGTACTAAAAACGTCATGCGATCTACTCTGCTACAAAATTCTCCAAAAAATATGTCTCTCAGTATCAAATGCAAAATTCGTTTTTTATTACTGGAAAAAAGAAATGGAGAAAGTTCATGGTGTGATGGGGGACCTCATGTTAAGCCAGTCTTACCCTACTTTCTTTATTCCTCTAAGGAAAAATTGTAGAAAATTATTACATAACATGGTTTACATTAATACCACCACAAGACTTCATGCTCACCGTCCTTCTCAACTATTTTATTGGTAGCAAGGGAATTAAGTTTCTTGTTCAGCTAGGAAAATTGAGAAAGATAGATAATGAAATTTGTTAATATTCTAAACCTATTTCTAAAGACTTTTTTGAGTATGTTGGAACTAAGTAGGTGGGTATACAATAATATGTATTTCTAGGGGATATTACAGATCCTACTTTTTCAAACCTTCTGAAGCTGCTTTAGTTTTTTTTTTAAAGATTGAGAACAAATGTGTTTTGTAATATTCTTCAATCCAGTTGAAGCTTTGATGAATAATACCATACTTTGAGGAATAAAAGTATCCAAACAACTTTATCGACGTAAATCCTCTTTGATCATTCCAATGATACAATACCCTGTACACAAAATGAGCTACAATACATTTAAACTATTAGTAAAAGTAGGTCATTGGAAAACATGATTCAACTGTGTCGTGAGTTTGTATAAAATCACAAAAATATACTTCAAAGTGAAGTTGGTAAACAAAAAGAATCTTTTGCAGGAAAAAAATTGTCAGAAAAAATGGAAACGGTAGTCTATGTATCAACCTACACCTACACCTACAACTATAGCTTTATGCAGTTTACAAAAACCCAAAAATTACTTTAACAAGTCAAAATACCATTTATTATTTTACCGAGTTTGCACAAAAAATAGATTTATCATCCGATATGAAAATATGGGAGGGAGTTGGGAGATTTTTCCTTTAATAAGAAAATTTCCCAGATGCCCAATTCAAAAAGAAAGTTGAAAACCAACCACGAAACGACACCAAAGAGATCATAAGACAAGTAACCCATCTTCCTCTCATTTGTTAGGCAGAGTCGGCAACCAAAGTGCTAAAAAGATAATATACAAATGAAAATATCCAGAAAATGGTTCACATTTGACTTGTAATCAAGCTCTCATCTTTTCACAGTAGTATAATGTTGCTTTTTTCATCATTTTATGTTATGAAACTGCGGTGTGATTTCCATTATGAACAATGACACTCTCACGCCCTACTTTTTATGAAAATATGAAAATCTAATAAAACATCTCTTCATTAAGTGCTGTAATTTTAAGCAACATTTCTTCAACCCTATACAACCCATTCTTAGACCTTTCAATAACAATCCAACTCTACAACTTATTTTGTCTTAGCTTCATCTTTATCTCAAAATTCAATAAAGTCAAGTTCCCTTTCCCTTCTTGTGATAACAACGTAATTTAGTAATAAAATAATATTTGTGCTCTAAATTCTGAAGATTAAGTTGCCACTTTCCCTTCCTGCTCTTTCCTCCCATGATGATTCCTTATTACAGAGGTCAAAACTTTGTTTCATTTTGCATAATTCTTCACTCAACTCGCAATATTGAAGTTGGGAATAAAAACTCATTGGAAATGCCTGGCACATTTAACCCGCTTTAAGAGAAACTAGTCAGGTTCCGCTGGATCATAAATGCTGCAATAAAATTGTCGAGGAAAAAAAAGGTTTTACATTTTGGTCAGGTTTTACTTCCTCCAATTCTAAAGAGATATGAAGAGTGTGGTGATACGTTGTTCATTTCATCACTTCCTTCCAACATTATTACAACCATCACCCACAATGAAATTGTTAAAGTGAAAAACTTGGATGCTTTCACTTTACCGATTTACACCATAACTAAAAGTGTCAAAGTTTCTAACATTGCACTTAAATTACAAAAATATGCTGCAAGGGAATTATAGAAATATCTCACGTCTTAACAAAAAGTGAATCGGCAAATAGAGTCTCATAGATTTCACATACATACTGCAAAGATAAACAAAAACTAGTATTATTTTGACTGTAGTTAACACTAGCAACTAATTTGAGGGAAAGTCATTTATAAAGTCATAATCATCTACAAAAGAGAGTATTTAGAGAGCATCAAGATTGCAAAAGGAGATTAGGATTATCATTTAGCAAACTGCAAATATACGTAGGGGCTTATTCCATCTCCGTGAGAACCCCACTCACATATCTCAACACAATGGCTGATGTGATATGATGTCGTAATTGCAGTAATAAGTTATAACCCAGTAATCTGAGATTGTAAAAGAAGGAAACACTCAGGAACAGTAAAATTTTGTTGAGACAGTTCTACTTTCACTTGAGTGGCTATTTGTTGTTCTAGCCAAAAATCCTTCCTCCATCCCATTTGAGTTAAATTACAAAGCAAAAAGAGCGAAGGAACAGTTGGAGTGGACACAGGAAAAGCAAGATTGGATTTCACATTTAAATGTCACACCATCTTCTCTTCAAGAAACAAAAGCCTTCGTCACCATCTTTTAAGTAGTAAACAAGAGAAGATCATTTGCAATTTCAAACAGCAAATGACATCAACAGTACAAACTCACTTTACTCTACATCATTCTGCATGAACGCACGCGAATCTCATTTTTTGCATCAACTTCCCTTTTATTCCGAGACGGTAGACACAGAGTTACATAATCGAAACAAGGCTTTCAAAAATATTTCTAAAAGAAAAAAAGCAGAAACTCTCTGGCCAAAAAAAGTCTGATGATGACACTCGCGAAATAAACAAAAATCGTAATTTTAATTTTCAACATTAAATTTCTCTCTTCAAGAGTTCACTTTTGAACGCCACAAATGTAGTTTTCAAATTAGTAAAAGGGAATTTCATTTTTTTTTCAAGTTAATTCACTATTCATGTATCATACACGAGTAATAAAACTCTAAAAATCTAGAAAGGTTAAAAGTTTTCCATTTGCTGGGTAATTGAATTTTTGTTCTACTGACAAGACGTTTCAACATAAAATCAGCGTCACACAACTCCAAGCCAGAATTTAACAGATTTTCATTGACAGTAAAAAGTGCTGTTTCAAATACCAACGGGAATTCTTAGAAGCATTCGAATTATGGAATAAATTTACTAAAGAGAAGTAGACCCTCTTCCTCCTTTGATCTTTGGCATGATATAAATAAAAATCCAAATTAAAATAAACTTGAACGAACATTAAACATCAATTGGACAAAGTGATTGGAACAGTGAAAATATTTGTTTACCAAAAGAACTCTTGTTCAAGCTCTCCAGTTTTAGTAGAAATGTACATATAGGTACAAGCATTTACTCCTATTTCACATAAATTATTCAACAGCTTCCAAACCTCATCTGTAGAATAGGACAGAAGGCTTATTTCTATATACATTTAGGGTTGGAGAGGGATACAGAGGAAATGGATTTAGATTTGAGTGTCGCATATATTCTTATCTTTTGCATATGACGATATGACCTAAATGATGCCCATATCACAAAATCCAATATTTATTTTGACAACATTTAAAATCATTACCTATGTACATATTTTAAGATCTAAGATTTGTAAACGTGCAAAATAATATGTATTTTATTATATAACTTTAAAGTTGGACAACTTTCACTTTTCTGTTCAAAAGGGGACTTTTTGTAAATTACTTTTTGAGACAGATTGTTCTACATTAACTTACATTAAGCCCTTTTGTAGTAAAAATTCCCTACAATCGGTTATACATTATACATTGTTCATTCTTTTGCAAAAAAACGAGGCACGACTTTTAAAAGTATTCCCTTGTGAATTCAAGAGCATAAGAATATTACACAAAGAAGAAAAGAGTTCATTAGATTTTCCGTGAGAAAAAGACAGACAAAGCAGACAAGCCTTTTAATGTATGCGCATTAATCCATCTGACATTTAACTAATGCACTATCCCCTCAAATAACCTTTTTTTTGAGGAAAGTACTTTCCTCTAAAAACTAAACCATTGTTCTTCCTTTCATGGATCTCATTTAGGGTGACGTCCCTATAAAAATGAATTTTGTTGAAGAGATATTTAGTTCTAATAGTAATTGTCACACTACCCTGTTACTCACAAATTTATTGACATTCCAAAGATTTTTATATCTTTAACAACAGACTGCCAACTTCTGTCATCAACCAACTTTGTGAATTCAAAAGTAACTCTTGAGCAACAACAATGAAATAAATTGGCTCCACTAATGAACCACTCTAGTACCCCACCCAAATGAAAGATGTGAAATACTTTTACCTCAACATTTCTCCTTCCACACAACCTACATATTTTATAAAGGAGAGCAACTTATTTTATTACTGGGCGAGGTGGCTTCTGAAGTATTTAATTTGTGAGAAATGGAGAGAGTGGTGATCATATCTTTACTACGCTACACCTCACAAGTCCACAAAAAATGTTACTTTACAAAAAAAGTAACCCAAAAAAAACACGCAAACATCCAACCCACCCAATACTCCTTTGTACAGAAAATGTCACAGTGTTGAGCTTTCCCTTGTTGAAAGCTAAAAGCAAACATGGAAAGAAAGAACAGATTGGGAAAGTCAAAGTACTTCCATTTGTTGTGGGGATATAATCATTTTTCGGGGGATTTGGGATCATCGGAAAGTAGCACAACGTTTGGGTTTTAGTCGTGGCACAAATGTTTGTCGATTATTGACCTTGCCATATAGGGCAAGGGATTAACTTTATTGATGAATCTCACTTTACGGTATTGAACCCCTTCCACACGTTTTCAATGATTTCCTTAGAGTAAAGTTAACTCAAATGCAATGCAATCAAGAAATTGTACCACTACATAAAATTAAGGGAAAATAATCATTAAAGTGGACGGGGGAAAGGAATGAGAATAATTATAGTGTCATAATAAGGAGTGGTACAATTCCTAGAGGATGACACTCTCTGTTAAATGCTCTGTTAAATTGCCACGATGATCACCATTTGTTAAGACTTATATGGTAATGAAGGTAATGAGCTCAAGAATGATAAAGCCTTCCATCCCATCATTTACTTTATTTTCATCCTTTTTGGAGAAATACTCTCTTTTGTACTTCTTTTTTTAGTTTTGCAACTTGAAAAGTAAAAAAACTGTCAGAAACATTCAACTTTTATGAGTGATCTCCAGTTCACTTTATCCCACATATGGATAAAAGTGAAATTGTGAAGCGTTACAACAGTGAGGGGCCAATTACTATGTTGGCTCTTCAATAAATGACATAACTTCTCGTAAGTGTCATCCCCTTACTCTACTTTCTAGATAATAAGTGTACGTTTAATGTCACTTATAAAGAAAGGCTAAACTATGTTTTATTATGGCCACCACCTCCTTCACAAGCCTATTCCTAACATATATTTTTTATAAATGAAGAACATTCAAACTTTAAAATTTGTATATTTAATACACTCCAATAACGTTGGAACAGTCATTAGCAAGGGTTTACCCAAGGGGAAGCTCATTTATCATGCTAATCTCCATCACTCAGCTATTTCAAGTATGCCACTCCAGTTTTTATAATTCCCAAAATTGTAACTTTTCCATTAAATGATTTCTCTTGGAAATGCACCCTTGAGTAATAAATGGAAGGGTCGGATGACTATTAAATCACTTAATCACTCAGATCTTCACATATGCATCCTTTTTAGGCTTTTCCCTACCGGCGCAGCAGGATACTGCTGTGTTCATTGTGTCATGTGTGGAAATCAATTTGTGAACTCAATTTCCAAAATTGTAAAAGTTGAAGAGTGTGTAATGCTGGTATATATTTGGTTTTGGTGGAAAAAGACTTAGATTTATGACAAGTCACTGCAAAGGGAACACCCCATCCCATTAGAGAAATACACAGACATTACCACAAAACCCATCATTTTCTACGCACATTTCCATTTCTCCAACAAATGCTGTTTTCTCGAGACCCTAATGTTTTCGCACATTTGATTCAAAATACCGAAATGTCTCGCAACTTGCTGCATTATCAAAATTAATTCCAATTCCACCAAGAATTCCGTAAAATAACTGAATTTAAAGAGAAAGTCTAGGGATTTTCCTTTAAACGTCTTACAACAACCATTCCTCGTGATTTTATTGTTGGACCGTAAAATTGGCAAGAGGTCAAATGATTTTAGAGAAAGTAGACTTTAACTTAATGTCGTAGGAGCAAAGAGTTTCAGTAAATTGCAAGCCTATGTTTCCAAAAGAAAATTCAATGGAAATGAAACCTCCATAAAATTCCTCTTGTTCGAAGAATAAGTGAACCATGTTTACAACTATTTTATATTCTGTCGACGACGACTTAAATTTCAAATCCCAACTCCATACAGACTTATAATTATGCAGATAAAGAAGAGAACAGACAGAAAAATAATTTCCGTTCCATTTAAGTACAATTTCAAATACAACGAGGAAAACATTTCCAACTAAAAGATTGTGAAAGCAGGATTGTGGCTTTTGTTATCAGCTTCCCATATATTCAAACCACATAACTGTCAAATTAATGGAACAAGAAAAATTTGTAATTTCTATTCACAATGTATATTATCAGGATTTATACATAAAATTACAACCCCATGAGAAACAAGTTGTGGGAGAAAAAATATTCTGTATAAACCCAATAAGTGTGCATGTGTGAGCAATTGACGAGGTTTTATGTAAGACAAAAGATGAAAATGGGATGAACAAAGTGGTTTTTTGTCACATTTACACAAAATGAGCCAATTTCTATTCTCCTTTCTTTCTCATTTGACCAAAAATTTCAAACACAAAAAGATGTAAAAAAAACTTGTCAATTCCTCATAGATTTCAACCATTCAAATTCTGAATATTTCTGACCTTAACTTCCATTCCTGAATTTTAGATTCCATACTTGATTACAAAGTGAAGGTGGATGGAACAAAACCCTTTGGGGAAGGACAAACTAACATTAGCCTTTTTCATCTTTGTGCAAATAAGGAAAAGGTTTGGTGCTATGAATGATAAAGGGAAAACCCGATTTTTTTGAACAATTCCCTATCGTATCCAGTCTTTATTGTTTGATTATTCTAACCCCGTATCTCCCAAGCTATTTTGAATTCTGTGAATAAACTTGAAGAAAATGAGCAAGAGTATGTATATTCTTTGTTCCAGTTCCATTGTGGCATGACACACTTTTATTCTATAGCATTTATAGTCTCCTCTTTAACAGTCAAGTCAAAATTGATTGAAGCAGGTGCTACTAAACATTGGACCTTTAGTTCTCTTACTTCTTAAAGTCCTGTTCCTCCAGCAGTAGTACCACTCAAAGTTTGACTTTACTTACATGTGTTCTTAATGATTTGTTAGGGCAATTCAAGCTGTTCCGTTTGGCAACAACTTTGTGGCTTTTTTTCTTGAACGTTAGTCATCAATTTTGCATACCCCTTAACCAAAATAGCATAAGGTAGGAGGAGAATACTGATCAACATTTTATTACATTTGCAAGGAAATTGAAGTGAAAAACATTTTTTAAGATGAGATCACTGGATCATGAATTCCACGCAGGAAAAATAAGAATTTACCCAAAAACCAATTCAACCAAGTAATTAGATTCTTGAAAATATCGCCCAAGCTGCATCATCTTAACAACATAATAGTTGCAGAGGCCGTGTTGGATTTCAAAATGTTAATGTGTGCTCTACTACAATCAATTTAGTACAAGACCCACGTACAGAGTTATGAGAAAAGGCTAAATTCACATGAAAAACTCCAAACTTCGTAAATTGTTCTGCATGAGATGAGTTGTGGGAGTTGGATGAAGCTCTAAAATTAAAAAAGAATGAAATATGTTTCCCTTTTCCTCTCGTTTCCTCTTCCTAAAGAATTTCTTATTGGTAATACCACAATCAAAAAAGTAACAGCTAAACAATAAACTTCAAAAAATTGAAAAGGCAAACAATAAAACCCTTCGATCGAAAGAAACGGGACATTATATGATTTAAAAAAACATTTTAGCGTTTTTGAAAAGAAAAATCAAAGCTCCCAGTTTTCAAGTCTTTTCAATATCTCTCAAGAAGAGTTTGAAGTATTGGGAACATCCCATTGTCTTTTAAGGATAGTGCTCAACAAAAGCCTCAAAATAATAACTTTCCCCTCGATTTCCTTAGAAAAAATGAAAATCTACTGAATCTACTCTTCCCATCATCCCAGGGTGATTATATTTTTCAGTTCACTGCCTTTATTCACAATAATAGCAAGGATGTAGGAATAATAGAGTTTCCCTTTAGAGTAAAAGTGAAGAAAGGAAAGTGATATGATGATTTGCTGACTCCACAGAGACTCAAAACGTAAACTTATAGCAACGTTGTGGGATAAAGGTAAAAAAATATATAAAATGCAGTCAAACATTCACTTCACAACCCCCCTACGAACACTCGAGAGACTTGAATGAACTGCAAACTTGACTTTGCTTTCTCTTTTTTTTTGTAATAAGACCTTAAACGACTTTACCCTTACCCTGACCGAAAACCTCTTCATCACACAAAATGCTGACTATAGAGGAAAAGATAAGTGGGAAGGATGAAGATAAAGTCAGTGAGACAATGAACCAAGAATTTAAATCTTATTGTCTCTAATAAAGATGACAAAATGCTTATTCACTGAACGTTTCCGGGTATTCATTTCAATCCGGAAATTAACAAACAATGATACACATCACATCTCATATTTTGATGACTCACTTTACGTATTAAAATTTTCATGCTTACCAATCAAAAGGGTCTGATGCAGATTGGACTTGGTGAAAGGCCAGATGCCAGATGTTCTCCCTTTTCCTGCAACAAAAATACCAGTCACTCATTATTAATAGAAAATGATTAATTAA
This sequence comes from Paranurophorus simplex, assembly GCA_036491945.1. Classification (NCBI taxonomy): domain Eukaryota; kingdom Metazoa; phylum Arthropoda; class Collembola; order Entomobryomorpha; family Isotomidae; genus Paranurophorus; species Paranurophorus simplex. The sequence goes on from JAAOWG010000111.1 coordinate 28,190, forward strand.
TTCACGGGCTCTAAGCGTAAAATGTGTAGGTACTTTGGATTTATTAAATTAGATTTTCCTTTCACCCCCTTCTTCAGTTCACTCGTCAACGAGTTGGAAAAATTAAACGTATAATCCAAAGCATAAATTAAAGACCAAATGTCCAAAGATCAAATTCTTTTGGATTAATACATCAAAAACTTTCTCTCAAGTCAACTTGCATTTCCATCCACTCTCTTTTATTTTAATATTAATGGAAAATTTGTTAGTTTATGCTGCATTAGTCTTGAACTTGGATTAGAGAACTTTTAATATCTTAGTCTTGCATTTCCCTACTTTTCAATTCCCTTTTTGCTTTTGCGAGATGAAGAAGGGAAAAGGATTGAGGCTTTTGTGAGATAAAAAGGCAGTTATTTCACTCCCCCCTCTTGGATTCCATCTCCCTAATTTACATTAGATTTACATAATCATCCATCACCATCAAATTCTATCGAAATTTTGTCAAGGACAACTCCACGAGAGTGTGGTCATGAGAAATCCTTAACAAATGGTCATGCATGAATTGAAGGTTGAGAGAGTTGAGATCAAACTCAAACCATATTTCCTGTTAGTTAATTAATATTCAACCAATTGCCACGAGAAATAAAATGGAAAACACGGATGCATGAAAAATAGGGTAAATATTTTAATTAGAATTTCTATAAACAAACTACATCATAGATTATCCCCACATTAAAGGTAATTAACTGATTATACCGCTCAAATGAGTGATTATTAATTAGCATGGCTTTGGGTGGTTGAACTCATCTCACGTTTTATGTAATCTTTGGAAGAAACTAAGTTTGGAGAAAGCATCTGTTAATGAGCAAGAGAAAAGAAATTTCATCAAAATAAAATTCATTGCATTACTTTCTCAAAGGCCTCTTTCTCTAAACTCTCAAAGCTCAGAGGATTTCTTATATTTTGAGATACAGCTCATTTAATATTATTGTCTAGATGCACGCAATAACGGAATAAGCTTGGAGAAATGATCATGTGTTTTGCCCTCAAGTGGCTTTTTAAGCACATTCTTAACGACTTGGAGGTGATGTATTGCATCCCATTATTTGGGCTACTGCGTCAGTTGTGCAAAGATGCATTACGTTCCCACGATGTGCATTCATCAATGGAGAAAATAAATGGAAACTTTCACCCCTCTTTGATCCTATTTTTTTTAACCTTCCTCTATAATTTAAACTATAGCCTTTGTTTGCAATGGGAGAAACGCTTGAAAATTTAAATTCAAAATTTCTACAAGGAAAAGGAGTCATGCTGTTGATGCTGGACATAAATGATTCACTTCAAGTACCAGTTTAAAACATTAATTCGAATTAGGAGGGAAATGAAAGTGGTAAAAGTGTTTCAACAATCTTATTTCAAGACATTTTCCATTCCATTATTTCTTTAGACTTTCTTCACAACTTTTATTCACAGTCAAGCGGACAGGAAAGTGTAAAAACCAGAGCCATTTAATACCTTACAGCATCATAGCAAATTCATTTCCTATAACTGGCACTTCCTACTAGTAAATACTCCACTATATATTTTATACTCTTAAGATATTGATATCCATGAATTGGGTGAATGTAATGTAATCTGCAGTAATGTAAGCAATAAACTCACGTTTCTAAACTCCGACAAAATAATTCGACTTTATGTCCACAGAGTAGGACGCCAAAAATTCCACCCGGGTGACTTTGGTTGTCACTCTACTTCATGATAAAATCTTCAACTTTTAGAGTATAAAAGGTGGAGAGACTCATAAATTATGGGAGAATCATTTATGATATGAAGTCGTAATAAAATTTTATGACTGACAATTCATCATGAAAAAAACAACAAATATGCGGGTTACTCGCATCCCTGCAATTTTTGTCGCACTGCAGAAAATTAATTTCTGCACGAATAATCAAAGCAAATCCTGATTAAAGAACAGACCCACTTTTAAAATTAAACGTCCAGAAAAAGGAGTTTGGGTAGAATTGAAGCAAACTAAATTGAGAGAAAATGCTAGAGTTTCAACAAACTCTTTCCATTTCAATAAACATGGAATCATCTTGCTAATTAATGGATTATCCAAACTGTTTGATTACAAATTGTTAGAGTGAGATAATTAGTTCAAAGAACACAAATTACCATACTTTACAGAGAGAGAAAGTCGTAAAAGAAAGTATGACGAGTTCGTCCAATGTAGCTGTTCACCTACATGAACATACATGAATACATAGTGTATGTATGTACATATGTTATGTAAGCTTTACGATATAAATAGCGTTAACGTTGTAATCACAAACTCCTGCAATTACTGCCATGAGATGATTGAAGAAATTGGAGAAAGTGATAAGCAGCAAGTTGATCCTGCTCATATATTTATCAAAACTTCTCAAATAACTTGAAATAACTGTACAGAATATAAAGTATGAGTAACAATCAATAGATTTATTCCTAAGGAAGGAAATAATACAAGTAGAAAGCTTATATTTCTCAATTTTCCCTCAATATAGCAATCTATACGACCTCATTTGGTCAAAAGTTTAGCTATTTCCTGTACAAGAAAAACCTTTCACTTTTCTCTCATTTTGCAGACCCAAAAAAGGCCAACTTTTGGTATATCATCACTTTCCAAAGATCACGGACATTAGGTATTAAAAGATGGAGAGAGATGGGTGGGTGCCAACGCCGATTTCCAGTCAACTGTAAAAACTACGGAACAAAGGTACCTTTGGGATTTAGTGATATGTTTTCTGCTACACTAGCTTCCAATAATATGGCTCCCATCCATCTACAACGCTTTGAAAGGTACACAACTCACAAGATGCGTTACTCAGCCGTAGCAGTATAAACCAAGTCCACGGATAATAAAGAGTATCAAGAAAGTAAATCTTGAGAGAGATCCTTTCACCAGCCGGTGCTACTGGAATGCAACCCTTGTCGGGGAACAAGAGAATAAAAGTTGACTTGAAGAATGGTGATAAGTTGAAGGCCAAGGGCAGACGATTCACATGCCGCAGCTCAAAAATACATTTTTCATCTCCTTACTTTTCCCTTCAATTGGCCCATTGTTAGAATTTCAAAGTATTTCATGCTTCACAAATTTTGACACCAAAAATCTTTCCTGGTTAATATATATTCAGGGAGTTACACTTTATCCTTTCCTGTTTGAGTGGAAATTTCAACGCTGGACAAATAATGTAGAATTTTATTTTACGGGGGAATTGTCAAGAAAAATGTAGACAACAAATGTTGAGTGAAAGGAAGGACCACACCAGTCCCTCCAGAGATTCATGAAGCTGGAGAAAACAAACAAAAAATGTTAAATTTGGACAAAGTATCTTGGGACAAATCTGAAAAGAAAGCGTATAGTCTTCCCATCTCTACTTTTTGTATGCCAACCTGACTTTTGTGCAATGAAGGAATCATTCCTCTTCCCCTTTTTCTTCATCCAACTATGAAAACGGGAGAAGGACGACGGACGGACAAGGACAACTCTCAAGAAGAGGGGAAAACAAGTTTTTTCAGGAAACAGCCAATTTTTCCTAACACAGTCAACCTTCCATTAAAGAGGTAAAAAAAAGATGCGGTTTTCGGAATTTTCAACAAGCCTTCAACTCCAGTCAACTGGACGTTGATTTGAAACGGCTGCTCCAAAAGTTAGAAATACAAATAATCTTGAAATATTTGATGTTTTTGGGGAAAACTTTCCCCAATGACCAAAGAAACGGGGAAAACTATAGAATCATACTGCACTTTCTCTGGTTTGTCTTAAAGGTTTGAAACATCGTGGCACGTGCCAACAAAATATTCCAATCATGAAATACGAAAGAAAATGTGAAATCCTTGTAGAAGGTTTCCTGCTAAAAAATATTTGGATCGTGTGTTTAACCACAACCAGATTTATACAAGTCCTATATCCTATAACCACAATAAGGTTGAGTAAATCTGAACAATATTGTATTGCTTATTTCTTATTCTAAAGGCAATTTATCCACCTCCCACTTTTCTCCTCATCATTATAAGGGAACGAAGAACGGCTCATTAAGTCGATTCCAAAGCATTTTCCATTCCTGCTAAATCCAAGAAAATAAATAAATATTACTTAGAAGAGAGAAAGCTTGGAGAAGCAGGAGGGAAAGAGAGAGTATCAGTAGTTTATCTTCTTCTACAAAGATTGAGGAATGAATAGGAACCTTCCATGCCCTTTTAGCTCATAATATCCAAACCACTAGTCCTTTTTTTGATTCATAGCTACTATACGGGGCGGGGGGTTATACTTGAGGAAAAAGCCTCTCCAGATTTTCCCATCCACTAATTCTATTCTTATACTCTCCTTTTTCCCATCTTCTTCTATTCTATTAAGAAAGTATTAAATAAATCCATCTTCCACAAAGTAATTGTCCCGTAACTGAGAGAGGAAAGAAGACAAAGGAAACTTACACAATCACGCACTGTGACTGGCTCAATTTTGAAATTAAATTTCCTGAGCAAATACAAAACTTAAATCCACAACAATCACCGTCCTCTTGAACCAAAAGTTAAATGAAGCTTTATGCTGGAGAATTTTAAGAAAACTTTTAGTTTAATGAGACGAGGAGAAAGTTTTTGGGAATTGAACGCAGCCTCTTTAAAATAAAAAGATACACATTGTGATAATTAAGGAAGGAAGTTAATTAATAAAGGCTTTGTATGGGCATTTCTTAATTTAACTGAAATGAAGTTGGAGATGAAATCAACCAAAATTAAGGTTTCTCATTCCAATCTCCAGAATAGTTTAAGTTTACCAAATTATCTGAAGAATAGATCAAAACGACAAAAAGTGACAACTCGTTGAAGAAAATGCTCCAGAGTGGATCATAATGAAGTAAATAGTAAACCTACTTTTTGCGACACACTTACTACTTCACTCATTGACCATCTTCTTCATTCTTTTCTCTCTCATCATCAGTGATTACTGCTCGAGATAAATAGTTCCAAGCAAAAACAAGGATGGGAGTAAAGTGGTAATAGAATCTGACTCGATCGTTTTTCGTGGCGTTTTTTCTCGTAATCTATCTCCCATTCAAGTAAACTTAATGATACTTGAGTCGAGAACAGACACTTCTTCACTAATAAGGGAAATGGTCCGATCCTTTAACTCCTAAACCTGATTACTCTTCTTTAATTGAACTTGTAAAGCCAAACGTATGAGCTTTCATAAAATAAAGAGAGACAGAATCTATAAAGTTGCCACTTTCACTTTAATCAGAGCATTTGCTGTGTATAACTTTCTGTAGGGAAAGTGAATGTTGTTGCACTTTCAATTAGTTTTAAAAAAAGCTCAAAAATAAGCTACCTAATGCTTCAAAGACTAACTTTCGAGTTAAATACAAGGCTTTACAAGTTTTGCAGTTTTACTTCCTGATGAAGGAATTTCATGGATTTTCCCTTGAAATATAAAAGATATGCTTTTATGTTCCATCGCAAAAACTGGAAACTCAACGCTATACGACTCTATAATTTAAAAAAATCCCGACAATTTAATTGAACAAAAAGGCTTTTCATAAATGAATACCGTGAGAGTGTATAGAATTGTAGATTGAAGTGATTGAAAGTTAACCATCGGTATTTCGACAAGTACTCTAGTTCCGTCAATTTGTTTTTGTTCAAAAGAATCCCAAACTAATTAGTCCTTAGATAAAAAAGCCATATTAGATTTCCCTTGTTTTATCCCACCTTAGTCTTTATATGTATTCTTTGAATATAAAACTACATAGTTTTTGAGTCTGTTTTAAGAACCATGTCTAGTCATAATAATACAACAGGATGAATTGGATGAAGACGCCAGGAGCCGCAAGCAGGAAACGTTATATTGAGTTGCATCAAACCATCAAACCTCATAATCAAATCAAGTCAACATAATGCAGGTGCATTGCAGCTTTTCCTTCATGTTCACAAATGAACGCTACTTAAATTACTGATATTTATCCTAAAGTGTTTTATAACATTTTGAAATGCACTTTATTAGTCTAAACTACAACCTTTCATTACCTTAATCAAGAAATGGAAGGAAACGAAGGAAAAAAATACTGAATATCACCTTACTCTTAACAAAATCATACAACATCCCATGCAATCCATCCCACAGTTTATATAATAACGTGACCAACCCTATATAAACTTTAAAGTCCTTATAATAAACCAAGAAAGGGTTAAGTAAGATGTATCCCTTGGAAAGACTGATTACCTTTATAGTTGATGGTAGATACATAGAAATTCAGTGACTTTGTTAGACAGATGAAATGGTCCTGGGAGTTGAGAACATTCGGTTGATAGATGAGGCGACAAGGGAATCTACATCCAGCAAGATTTTATCCAACGAACCCTATCTACTATTCTATTACGCCTTCATTTCACACTTTTTATTCCTTCAGGCAAGACATCTGCTTCTTAAGTAGATGCATCCCCAATTTATCTGAGGAAGCAGTATGCAAAATAATGACCTACTCAAAATGCTTTCTCCCTTCCTTTTTCTGATGTTGGAGGAAAATACTGTTGCTCATCCAGCTTTCCTTTACTCTTCTGTTCTGTCAAGGTGAAAAATTATTCGGTTTACATCATCGGCTAAAGATGGGTTGTTGTAGTTGTGTTCAAGTCATGGAGGATTTGAATTTCTTTAACTCGGAGAAAAAAAGACATTTTTTGCAGAAAACATTGAAATCCCGTAGGACAGGAAGCACTCAGCCCTTGTTCAATTCTCCTCAGAATAAATAACACATTTGTTGTGTAATGCATTGCTTTAAAAGCTTGGTGTTTAATGTAACTGGAAACTCGACTTGTGACTCCAAATTTTAGCACAATCCATTTAAATAATGTCAATTCAGGAGCAACGTCATGCAGAAATGGAGAAATATGTTTTGTGTAAATAAATAGGATGGGTCATTCTCCAGTAATAAATCATGTATTCTGTTTCCATTCATGTTAAATTTTGCAAGAGTTGACCATTTTGTTCGGAAATTTTAGAGATAAAGCGTATTTTCAAGGGATGTAATGTATTTTGACTTGCTCCGCACTTTACGGATAATACAACGTCCGTTACAGATTTGATGGCCATAAATCAACTTTTTTTTAACTCATCCATATTTATTCACTAGGAATAGAGAGAATTCGCTTTTTGCCATCATATCATTCTTACATTTTTTTTAAAATCCATTGGAAAACACGGTTTGGAATGTAATTACTTTGAAATTTCGTGCTAAGCTTCCAGCCAAAAAAATACTTTTAATAACTGTAAAATTAACTCTTTTGAACCCAACTTTGCTCAACGCCAGGCCCTTGAGCAAAGTATAATTGAGCCAATTGTAAAAATTGTGGGGTGTTCGTGTGTTTAATTATAAGGTATCAAGCTAAATTGATTTGAATTTGACAGCTATTGTATTAGCCTGATTTATTCATTGCATGTTAATTTTTTTAAGGGACGGGTATTTAGGGCAATCGATCCACTTAAAAACTGAAACATTTCCCTACATGATTGGAGTATCAAAATTATTGAGCAGATGGAACACATGCTACTTTTTCATTAAAATTCTCCCCTCATTCTTGAAGCCATTTTTCTCTTAGCATTAAATTCCTTTTCCACTCTAGAAATCATTATCTACGTCTTCACGATTACAAAAACCTCAAAAATGTATGAAAAATAATCAATGGTCATCACTCAAAAAATTTGAGTTCTTCTTAATGGTAAAATGGGCTTATAAAAAACTCATCGGTCATTACAGTTGAAACCTAGAGTTGACGATCCGTATCGATGTTGATCACGAGAGTCCAGTGAAAATAAAAAAATAACGAAGTAAAAACAACCTTACATCTTTCAACAATTTCCTCTATTTGTGCTAATAAGTCAGGATTTACTATTTATCTCAAGATCAAGGGATAACAGAAGGACATGGACGAAATATATAACACTACGGAATTCACCCTCAATGCCACTTTACTTTTTCCAATTTCAAGTACTATCATCACATCATTGTACGATGAAAAGGGAGCAAATGAGGGCTACTTCATGTCCATGTTCGTTAAGCTTTATATAAAGGGTATCTCATCATCCTCATAATTCCCAAGTTCAAATCCCATTACCAACAATGTACCGTTAGTTAGCGTCATTTTCTCTCCCCCTCACAAATCCAATTTTTTGAGACAGGCGTGCCTATTTCAAACACCCTCTACTTTACAAGACCCTTAGCTCGTAGCCGCTACTACAATTTTAATGAGCAAAGAAACAGTAGCTTCAGTCCTTTTGCTGACCGTCTAAATATAATATTCTCCTCTTGTAGTAGGCAAGTAATGAGGGTCACTTCCCGTCTCTGGATATGACGGTGACTAACTACAAATGACATCATCGAGAGAGAGAGGGGAATGGATATCTTGATCACAGAGATTCTCATTCAGATTTCAAATTCCAGATCATCATTCAATCCACCAAACCCATTTATTAGTGAGTAAAGTGATCACTTGGGAGAAATGAAACTTTCTCAAGATCAAGAAACGACCGTAACAATGTAAGTAACAACAACTGTGGACCAAAAAAGAGAAGAAGTTGAATGGCAAGTGAAATGGAGCGAAGATGCATTGACTAAGATGGATTGGAAAACGAGCCCTTCTCTCGCCCTTTTCACTTACAACCTAATCAATTCTTTAGGTCCACTAAAGCAACATGATTTTTTTCCTTTAAATTGAATTCTAACAATAATTGAGCATGGGGATATAAAATTTCAATTCTAATCCGCCACCTTATCTTGAAAGTAATATTTCTTAGTTATAATCAACCATGATTGGAATCTTGTACATAGATCAGTTTGAGCAGCTCTTATGACATTCTTAAATATCAGGAAATAACTCACCTTGTCATGTAAAGTTCATTATTGGAAATTGAACGATTCATCTTCCCTTCAAAATGTAAAAGTAATTTATAATACAAATGGCGATGAAATAAACAACCAAATTGAGAATTTTGAGGTTGGCATTAAATTGGAATTGACTTGTTACTCCATCCTCCTCTCTGTTGTTGCCATTAAATGGAAATGACCACAATTTACAATCTAGCATCCAAATCATTGAACAACCCATCTAAACCCAACAAAATTATTTTCCCTTTGCCCAAAGTCCATTTGTGAACTGCAACAGGAGGGATCAAGTTTAAACGATCCCAATGGCAGTACACTCATTAACGTCCCTTCCCTTGTAAATTGATGAAACATCAATTTCCCAATGTTACAACAATGCCCAACATTTCTTTAACAAGTTACCGACTCTTTCATATACTAATCAAAGTAATTTCGCACCGTGTTAACAAGGTATTAATCTCATTGCCCAGAGTTAATTAAAAACTAAAGCAAAAAGTGCCAAGTACATTCCGATTACTGATTAGAAGCTAAAAATATTTACTCCATCATATACCCACCTCCTTTCAACTGTGATTAAAGCTTTATTGTCCATTTTTTTCAAGTCAACCCCAACCCTTTGAAAGCCTTCAAGTGAAGTATGATTTCAATGAATGAGCGTTATGGGTTTTTATTGATGATTTAAATCCAGCGTCTGTACTCATATTTTTGAGCCTAATGGGCCCTTCATTCACTGTCAAATAAGATAATAAATAGAAATAGATTTCAAGTTTATCCATGATGAAATTTAAATTTAAGCTTTATGACCCCAGCACACGATCACGAGTCACTTACAGCCTCATATTGTACCTTGTACATAAGGCAACCATATATATTCATGCATCAGTGACCTTTTATACTTTAACCGCCTGTCCATCTTGTCCAGAGGACCTCCCTCCCTGCAGGATCACCACTTTAACCTTTTATTGCTTCAAAATAAAGAGGAAATAAACAATTCTAACCACTCTGCTAAAAATGAAGTAATAAGTTTTAATGAATTTTTCTAGTGGTGGGTTGGACTTGATATAATTTATTACAAGCCAACCCCCCAACCCTTGGCAATTCCATTTAAAATTCCAAAAATAAATGTGCAAATATTAGAGGCAGATGTCGGATTGGAATTATGTGAACTTTGACATAATGCATAGGGATAGAACAATATTTCATACATGTCCAGCTTGTATTGAAATCCCTTTACATTATTCATCATTACAACAGTATAACATATTGTTATGAAAATTATTTGCAACA
>JAAOWG010000112.1:0-37837 GCA_036491945.1 Paranurophorus simplex
GGGGGGTTCAAATTTGAAGAAATTAATTGAATTATATAAGAATAACCTTAGTTGATATGAGGTAAACCTAGGACCTCTGCAGATTAAATACATTTGACGTATTTGACTCATTGACCAATTGGTAGAGAATGGATCAAAGCTTGCATGGTAAACTTCCATTAATTTCTCGCACCATTCGTTTGTCCAAATGTTTTTTTCAAAAGTGAACTTTTCATTTTTATCTGGAATCCAGTTCAATCACTTTAATCTATTCTGAAATTAAGGTTGATTGGAAGAAAAGCAATGGAAATCTCATCCCCGCTTGTTACGAGCCCAACAGCTCACATCAACTACAAAAACTACAATTTTCTTAAAGATCAAGTAAAATTACACACATTTCATTGAAATCTCTATGATTAGAAGTAATTGGAGAATTTACATAGTTCCTATTGCAATCCATGCACATTGCATATGCAATAAAAAAGCAATTCTTAATCCCAAATATAACTCATTCATTATAACTGATTATAAGTTTAAAACGTAAGAAAAGGTTGTATAACCTTACCTAAAACCTCTCGTGTCATGTTGATACTCATATCCCAGCCAATTTCAGCTCCTTCATGTCGAAACTGCTTAAGTTCATAATTAAGTTGATCAAGTAGGGGTTGGATTTGATGATCCTTAAAAGGACTCCCTTGAGAAAATAAAGGAAATGACAGCACTCCCAAGATCTCAATAAACATATTGAATCTCTAAACCTCAATTTGCAACTGAATGGAGTAATCCCAACTTTCTCTGGTGAAAGTCACACTTAAACTGATTCAAAGTTTATGGACAAGTGGATTGAGTTTGGGAGATGAACAACAAGCTTCCAAATGACAACAGAAAATGACCCCACACTAGGGAAACTTTAATCAAAATAAATTTCTCAACACCCACCATCATCTAAATTAAAAGAATCCCCTCCCCTTTTAATAATGCTCAATCAATGATGATGATAAGTGGATTAGCTCTAGACTTTTTCTTAATCCTTTTGTTTACTTGAACCAAAAAAAAACTCATCAAAACCTCTATCCTTTCCTTCATTAGCATAGGATAAAAAAAGGTGTGAGATTATTTTTTTGTAATACTGCCCCCCCCGTATTTTAGAGTATCTTACCCCACCCTTTGATTTAAAAGGGCTTCTCCTTATCCAACTAATGTCCCTGCTTATCATGATGTATCATGATGTATCATGTCCTTCACTCCTTCATCAATAGTGAAATAGACAAAGAGGAGTTGGGAAGTGGCTCCCTCAATGTTGATCTTTGGAAGTAAGCTCCTTCTTAGAAAATATTTTTAACCAGCACCGCATGGATGGAGCCCATGTTATAAAATCTTCGAGGTTGTTGGCCGATGTAAAAGTAAAAGACGCCACTCGAGGGTGCGCGTCTCCACCCTTCGTTCTTTAGTTCCCCATTCCTCTTCAATTGGGATACAAGTTGTCAAACAAACTCCTCTGGACATTTATGAATTGTTTTGTAAAATGGTAAGGGTCTTTTTTTCCACCCCCTCCCCCCTTTTTAAAGGGTCCTAACACAAAATCCCCTTGTAACTACCCCCAGCAAGGGTTACATGTCCTTCTTTCTGTTGCAGATAAGCGTTGTGCAAGGGAATTAAAAAAAGATGGCTGGTCGAGTTACAAGACAGCGGAAAATGGTTGTATCCACTTCAACTGAATCCATACTGTACCCATCCGGATGTAAAGAGGTTCAAGAGGATATGCACGCGGATGAGTTGATAAGGCGACTTAAAGTCTTGGCCTCAGCCTTTCAGAGTATGGGACAAGAGGAAAATGCTTATGATGAGTATGTTCCACTATGTTTACATTTGGCGGAGGATGGATTTCTTCATCATACAAGTAAAGATGTTAGACTCCTAGTGGCTTGTTGTATTGCTGATATACTCAGAATCTATGCACCTGAAGCCCCCTACAAGGATTCAGAACAAGTTAAGGTAGGTCATGGTCGGTTTGGAGGGAATACTTAGTTGTTTGGATTTCAGACTATATTTCGATTTCTAATAAGTCAGTTGGAAGGATTAAAAGATCCAAAGGATGCGGCGTTTAAAAGATACTTCTACTTGTTGGAGAACTTGGCTTATGTCAAGTCATTTAATATGTGCTTTGAGTTGGAAGATGCGCAAGATATTTTTTGCAAATTGTTTGAGTTGATTTTTTCAATTGTTAAGTAAGTGAAACATGGGGAAGGGAGGTGGATATGTTATTTATTTATTTTTTTTAGTGATGAACATTCGGGGAAAGTTAAATCTTTTATGTTGGATGTGTTGTGCCCATTGGTGTCAGAGTGTGATTCCGTATCAAATGATCTGCTCAATATAATTTTAAGTAATATTGTTGAACCCGTCAAAACCTCCAAGAAAAATGCCTACAATCTTGCGAAAGATCTTATAATCAAATGTTCGGAAACCTTGGAGCCTTATATTCAAAATGTGAGTTCTCAGTTTAATTCTATGTCTTACAAAGGTTCTGGATATTAATGTTTTCCTGTTATTATATCTAGTTTTTTAACGAAGTTCTTATATGTGGTAAAGATGAAATCAATCTTTTTATTGCACACAAGGTATTCATTTTGAAATGAATTTATAATGATTCACAAGTATGACTTTGTTTATAATTGAAGGTTTACGATTTAATTTATGAGTTAAATCATATTTGTCCCACCATTTTATTGTCTGTTATACCTCAACTGGAGTACAAATTGAAGAGCACTAATGAAGCAGAAAGACTTGGTTCTGTTTCGTTGCTAGCAAGAATGTTTTCAGAAAAGGAATCATCTCTAGCAAGTCATCACAATCCTCTGTGGCAAGCGTTTATAGGAAGGTAAGTAGAGATTTTGTTGTGATGAATGATTCACAATTAACCCGTCACTCTCCACGTTACAATAGATTCAACGACGTGAGTGTCGCAATCAGAATTAAGTGCGTGCAGTACTCGATGCACTTTCTTACAAACCATGCAGAATTACGTGAGGATATTGTAGAGGCATTGAAGGTATTTGGTTTTTATAGCTTTTTGCGTTATCTAATTAAATTATCTTGTTTAGTTGCGACAACATGATTGTGAAGAAAATGTTCGATTCGAAGTAGTTAAAGCAATTGTTGCAACAGCTCGTTTGGACTTTAATGTTGTATCAGAAAGCGAAGATCTGCTTAATTATGTCAAGGAAAGAACATTGGACAAAAAGGTTAGTATTATTAATAGAACATGTATTGTTCTAATTTAACTCTTATTTAATTTTAGTTTAAAATACGACGTGAGGCCGTTAATGGTTTAGCCCTAATTTACAAAACTCATCTCAGCGCTGAATATGTCCCAGAACCCACTAAAAGAGCAATCAATTGGATAAAAGACAAAATTTTACATGTCTATTATATGCAGTCTTTAGATGACAGAATTTTGGTGGAACGACTGATGAACACATGCTTAGTACCCTTTCAGTTGGAGCCCTATGATAGAATGATGAAACTAATGTATCTGTATGGTACAATCGACACCAATGCATCAAAAGCTTTCGTTGAAATCCAAAAGAATCTACTATTAGTTCGTCGGCACGTCCAAGATTTACTAAATAGTATTCGTAACGACTCCAAGTTGGATTATGATCGTCAATTGAATATCCGCATTTCTCAACTAACCAAATTTCTTCCGGACCCTGTTAAAGCTTCTGAATTTTTATGCAAGTTTAGCACAGATTTGAAAAACAACAAGAGTTTATTCCGGACAATGGAAACAGTAGTAAGCCCTTCAATAGATTGCAAAACTTGTGCTGAGCAAACAAATGCGATTCTCAAGAAACTTGGACCTCCTGTGATGACAAATTTATACTACAATACTATAAAGTTGTTGCTTGAACGAACATCGTCCTTAATTGTTGACAAGGAAGCAGTTTCAAAGCTAATGACTATTATGCACGAGATTGTTGCTGGGAAAAAGGAAGTCCTTGAGAGTTTAAACCTAGACAAAATTTGCGCTCTTGAACGCGGTTTGGATTTGATTGGTATTCTTTCGTATGTGTTTCCATTGCACTTCGCTGACGCAGAAATCTTGAAAATGATGGTTCAATTACTTGAATTTGTTGGTGACTCGGGTCAACCTAAAGTTCTAACAGCTTTAACACACGTCGGGAAAGCAAAGCCCATGGGTCAATTTTATCAAACTGTAATGAGCAGCTTAGTTCCTCAATGTCAAACTATGCTCGTCACTGGTAGTCCCAAACACGGAAAACAAGCTGTACGGTGTCTTCACATTAATATGAACGAGTCGGCGAGGAATCATATTTTTGGACAAGTTGTTGAAGCCCTTCGTTCTAACTTGGATCCTGCTAATAATAACTACCGCACTTCCATAGTTGCATTGGGTCATATTGCACAATTGATGCCTGATGAGTTCAAAAATGATATGAAAACTATTATTTCTACCAAAATTGTTAAGGAGCTCCTTGTCATTCCCCGACGCACCGATGATGACAAGTTAAAGAATTCAGAAAATTGGTGCGATGAAGAAGACTTACCTGAAATTACACGTAAGAATGTTTTTCAATTTAAAACTGACAAGTGTTTATTTGACTTACATGAATTGTATAAATTGCAGGGTGTATGATTGCAGGACTGAAAGCAACGGTTCGTTGGTTGATGGGTTTAAAAACTGATTTCAGAATGGCTACGCGAACTTTCAAAATGTTGTCAGCTTTTGTAGAAACTGGTGGCGGATTTATTAAAGCAACTATACCATTCAGTAATGCAGAAAACGCATGGCTACGTCTCACTGCCGGATGTTGTATGTTGAAAATTTGTGAGCAAAAGGGCGTGGGGGATCAGTTTTCTGCTGCTCAATTTTGTTCATTGTCAAAACTCATGAATGACAAAGTTTTGGAAGTTCGATCAAGATTTGCTACAAAGTTACACAAGGGACTTTCTCGTGGTATTCCTCACAAGTGTTTACCGTTGGATTTTATGGGTTATTATAGCCTGGTTGGATATGAGACTGATAGCAAACAAAAGGCCACAGTACGGTCATACATGCTTGCTGACATTGAGAAGAGACGGGAGTATATAAAAAGTTTGATGATGACTGCTTCAGATAGGGCTGCTGAGCAGCTCCCTCACATAATGCCAGACTACATGTTGGTTTTTTCCGTCCCAGTGCTTACGCACAACCCGGATTTTAGCTCACATACCGAACAAACTGAATTGGCTGAGATTAAAGAATGTTTGTGGTTTATATTGGAGCCATTAATTGTCAAGAACGACAGCTACTCTTTTGGATTTTACAAAACACTAGTTGAACGAATGAAGAATCACCGAGATGCGCTGCAACCCGACAATGAAGATATTTTAAACAAAATGTATACCGTGTGCGACATTGCCTTGGGACTCATTTTACAAAGATCTACAAGCTTTGAAATGAAAGACTATCCATCTGAGCCAAGAATTCCACCAATGTATTTTAAGAGACATGACGACCCTTGTTACCAAAACACGTAAGTCTACAAATTCACAACCACATTTACTATTATTATATTGATTAATTGGATGTTTTTTTTTTGTTTAGACGAAACTATCTACCCTCGGATATGCAATATTCCGCCCCCAAAAAAGCAGGTGTTACTGTGTCAGTAGCTTGGGAGAACTCTAACAAGCGGAACCCTGCTAAACGAGTCAAAAGAGACAAAGAACCCGTGCACATGGTTAGTTAATAGGTTATAATTAATAAATGAATCAGCTCATTAGCAAATTTGTTTTAACTTAGGATGAACATGGAAATGTGTCCATTGATGCTCAGGTAATTACTTTTGATTAAATTTTATTCAATGAATTTTAATGTATAATCTATTTTATGATTATAGCCAAATGAAGCCAGTGAAACTCGTGTACAGATCCCTGGAATTAAAGTTAAGTCGTTTAATGACGATTAACAATAAAACTAAGAGTGGTCAATAAATGATATTTCCTGGTCTTGTTGTTTTTGTTATATGAAACTAATGGCCTATTCAAATTAAATGCACCATTACTAGGCTTTTTTTGTGTGAACAATTTATGGCAGAAATTGTGATTGAATTGGTGCATCTTTGAGTAGTAAACAATTTATATATTATTATGACTATTCTAGTAAGTAGTACACTCATACGATTCTAACAATCTAGTAGTACCAAATTTTTGTATGAAATTGCAACAACTGTGGATCATAAAATCCACACTAGATCCAACCTGGTCTATTAAATCCAAGACCATGAGGGTACCCATAACCTGCTGGGGGTAATAGGCCCATAACATGGGGTGAGCTCTGAAAGAATTGTTGATACGGGTCTACCAATCCTCTTGGAGGTTGGGTATGAGCAAAAGCTTGGGAACCTTGCGTTTGATAAGGTGGAAGACCAGATGGATGAGATCCCATAAAAGGAGGTATTTGATAGGGAGTTATTGAGGGCGTTGATACTCCTCCTGAAGTAGTACGTGAAGTGGAAAAGGAACCGGGATGGAATGCGGATGTAGAAGTAGGATACAAATCAGGTCTATGGGAAAGAGTGGGAGGACTTGGAGAATAAAGGGATCCTTCTGAGATTTCTTTAGGATACAGGCCAAGATCTGCAGATGATAGGGAGGAAAAGTTGAACGCACTCCCGGACACTAGTGATGAAGATTGACCACTTTTGGAGTTTGAAGACTGAGACCTATTATGTATACAACAATAAATAAAGAGTTATTATACAGATTACATATAACAAGGCATCAATAACGACGCACCTGGACGAAGATTTTGATTCACCCTTTGAACTTTGTCTTCTACTTGTTGAAGAACTTGTCTCTACATCCGATGGTAATTTATCTGCAGGTTGTGAATGAGCTGCTGGTGGATGCATAGTTGTTGTATTGCTGCTCGACTTGGAGGACATATTAGGAGTTGGGACAGCAGAGGCACTTAAGTTTGTATAGCCACTTGGATCGCTTCTTTGATACTTGCTCATACTTTCAGCCATTGCTTGGTCATACTGACGATAGGCATTTGCCATTCCAACTGCATTCATAGGATTAGGGATGCTGTTTACAATTTGTGACAAGGATGCAAGATTGTGAGGCCATTGGAACCCATTAAGCTCTCCATGAGTTGCCAACTTTCCATCCAAATTAGAAGGTGTGCTTCTGCTACTAGAGGAATCCACCTCCGCACTCATATTTGATCTACTACTTCGTCCTCTTGTGGAAGTTGAATTTTGAGACGCTGAGGTTGAATCCGTTGTCGACAAGCTCAATTCCCCACCCCCACTAGTTTTATAAAATCTATTCATCGTCTGATCACTGGACATTGGATTATTATAAACATTTGGAGGGATATTGATATTCCTTGGATTGGATGCATAAGGATTGGTTGAATAAGGGGATGGTTGGGCTGTGCTAGGTCGTTGGGAATGAGCTACCGTTAGATTTTGTGTGTAGCCAGCCGAGGAGTTTGGAAGGCACCCAGAAGATGTTGAGTGATGGAAATTATGGGGCGGATATCGCTCATAATGTTGTTGATGATTCAGTTGAGAATGAGCTTGTACTTGATTGACATGAGCCATAGCTGGTTGTTGGGCTTGAGATATCACTGGAGTGGTTGCACTATGAGCCACTTCCGGCCTTCCCCCCCCATGCCCCCCATAATGATTAGAAGGTGGAGGATAAGGGGAAATAGTAGGAGCTGGAGAATGACTTATTGAAGAAGTCCTATGATGAGGATGAGGAGACGAAGTAGTAGTAGCTCTTGTAGTAGAAGTTGGTGCAGAATTCCCCCCTACTTGTTGAGGGATTGAATAAGATGAAGGGCCCCCCCTGCTGTACTCTGCTCCGACATGTCCAACATTTGGAGAATGAGGGGAATTAGGATTTGGGGGAGACTCCACACTTGCCATCCCTCCAGGGGATGGGGATTGTAAACTATTAGGTCCTGGAGCAGGAGGGGGAACAACGTTTGCAGGAGATGAAGGTGTACTACTGTTTTGTCCATATCTTGGTGGACCATACACCGGGGTTGGATAGTAGCCAGCAACAACGACATTCTTGTCCCCCCGTCTTCCAGGAGTTGAATTATTGGTAGGCGTGGGTGGCGTCGTGGGGCTGGCAATATTAGAATTCGAATTGGACAACGGTTCATTGATCTTCTCAGGACTAGAGTGCTGGGAAGTGATGTCTTGATAAAAGCCCACTCGTACAGGTCTGGGCGGCGTTTGTGGAGGGCTATTCACTGCTGGAGAGAATGGAGAGTTGTTGGCAGGGGATTGGGAGCTCACATGTGAAGAGGCTGAGGGAGAATGCTGCGTTTGATTATGGGACCAATGATCATCCACCCATCTTGGCGGATTAACAACGCTTCCCATCCCCCCACCCCCATCTTGACCATTATTAGTAAAGGGATGAGGGGAACCCGTCTCGGATTGAGAGGAGAGGCTACTTGTACTCATCTTTCGATGGCGGGGATGATGATTCTTTTTACGATGTGTTTCCGAGGATGACAGATCATCACTCAGATGCACAATCTCACTCTGTTTCATTTGATTCCAATGAGCTTCTTTTCCAGCTAGTTTTGGAGGAACGGAATGATGCTTTAGGGGATGATGTTGATGGTGTTGGGGTTGTTGTTGTTGTTTGTGTAAGGACTCTGAAGCATTGTTGTTGTTTCCACTTTCTCCAACCCCACGTCCCATCACTTTAAATTTAGGCTTTGGAGGAGGTTCTGGATCCAATTTTTTATTTTGACTGTATTGTTGTGTTTTGACTGCTGGATGGGTGGGTGGGGTCATTGGTGACGTTTTAGTGGGGCCACCAAAGGCTTTGATCCATGCAGATAAGTTAGGAAGACATTTCTCTGGTTTGAATCCTATGCTTGGTTCTAACTTTCTATCCAAATCTTCCTCTTCATCTTCCTCCACTTGTTCCTTAATCTCTTGTTCTTTATCCATCAACTCCTTTTTGGAATCATCACTGGGTTTAGGAACCTCTTGTTCCTCCTCCTCATCATTTGGAGACTTGAATTCACCGAGTTTAATAATTGCATCGGTAGAAAGAACGGTTCCCAGGCTGAGTTTGGGACCACCCTTTGCATGCGTTGTTGAACTATCGTTTAAAAGAAGACATTTCTTTTTTTCTGTTTTTTCTCCTACTGCACCATTCTCTCGGGAGGATCCAAGCGTCTTGTTGACCTCTTGTTCATTACCATTGCTGGACAAGGGTTTAGCAGCGTCTCCCACATTATTATTTGTAGGATGAAGTGAATTCAATTTGTGAGACTTGTTAGCTGGTTGTAACCTCTTGTTGGGGCTGGAACTCTTGAGCGTGCTAAATAAACTATTTGTTCTTTTAACTGGAGGTTTATGTTTTTTCTCTTCAAAGCTTTTTGAATGTTTCAACACAGGTTTTTCAATAGCTTCATTTGGGTTAGAATGATTGGAATCATGAAGATTATTGGATTCGGAGGAATGTTTTTTAACTTTTTTGTTTCCTAGCTGTTTTGCTTTGCTGTGATGAGAGGGGGGAGATTCTCGCTTCAATGAGGACTCACGTTCATTATTTCGATGATGTTTATGATGATGTAAATGCTTTCCTTTGGAGGGCTTTACATCTTTTTCTGTTGCAACCTTGGTAGATTTGACTTCAGAGGTCGGAGCCTCATCCGACTTGCACTCCTTTGCTTTAGATTTATCAAATTTTATGGATTTTATTTTGTTCCCTGAATTCTTGTCAGATTTTTTTGCGAGTTTGTTGGGTGGTCGAAATTCCTCATCTTGTTCATCAATTATATTTTGGTCTTGGTACGTTTTCTTATAGCTTTTAGATTTATGGGATTTATGATGATGTCCTTCATCATCTGCCTTTCTTTTATAACCTGCTGAAGGGGAATGCTTTGTTAAATTCTCACGATCATTATCATCCTCCAATATCCTGCTTCTCAAATTATCAAAGGCGGCAGCTCCTGAGCTTATGTATTCCATAGGTTTGGGGGTGTCTTCCAACCATTTATCCAGGTCTTTGAGCGTTTCAGTTGTAGCACTCTGTAAATTTTCAATTGCTTCTGAATCTCGGCTATGATGTCTCATTAGCTTGTGTTTCTTTTTATCAACTGATTTATCATGCTTTTCAGAAGGTTTGTTCTTGCTTTTGACTATCATTGATAAAGACTTTTTACTTGGAGACGAATGTTCATTTTCCTTCTTGTGCTGTGAAATAATTTGGGAATATTAGTAACACGTTACAATTCAAATTAATATACAGTTCAAATTACCTCATGAGGTTTTTCATGAGCTTTTTCATGTTTTTCGTGTTTTTTAGGTTGACTATGTGGTCTTGGCTTCTTTTTTTGAAGCCCAAGATTATTATATTCTATACTAATTTCTTCGTCTGACTCATCTGGAACGATATATCTTTGTACAGATTTATTAAAGGCTTCCTGCAGCGTTTCAGCCATTTCCGTATATTCTGAAAATAGGTCGAGAATTTGAACAATAATGTAATGTGATCCGAGTTTTGCAATATTTGCAAAGGATTCAAAAATGCTCACCACTTGATGGACCATTGTATTTGATACAGTTATCCACAATTCTTTGAAAATCCCCAATAAATTCATCTAAAGAACAGTATTCCTGATTATCCAATTTATCTTCCATTGTTTGAAGATCCATTGGGGATGAAATAACTCGATAATAATTTGGTGCATAATCCTCATCGACTGGATTCATAAAGGGCCAAGCATCTCCATGATTTTTAATAAATTCAATCACTTTGTGCATCCCAATACGAACATCTTCTTCACTTTGAGGAAATAAAACGCTACTTTTAACTTTAGTTTTAGACATTCCACTAATAGAAGACTGAACGGAGGATTTACTGGGTGAAATTTGATTTATATCAAACACAGGTTTATCACTCTTAAACTTATCTCGATCCTTTGACTTTTCCTTTTTTAATTTACGCTTTTTTGACTTGTCTTTAGAAGACTTGGAACGTTTCTCATCAACCTTTTTCAACTTTTTTCTTTTTTCCTCAGCATGTTTCTTTTTGGACTTTGAGAGCGTCTCTTCTTCTGGAGATGAGGATCTTGATCTAGAATCTTCATCAAAATCATCCCTTCCTTGCTTCCCTTTATCATCAAGATCATCATCCTCCTCCTCATTATCTGACTCATCTATCTCCTCATCATTTTTTTTATAATTTTCTTTGGTAGCACCTTTAGTTAAAACGGTAGTTTGAATAGAATTTGCCAAAGAATTATTGGTGAGCCGACCTTCCGGACTTTTCATCCTCTTCTCCTTATAGTTTTCATGTTTGGACGAGTTTTTGGATGGGGACTTATTTGGAGATTTATTTGAAGGGATATTTCTACTACCACTACCATTCCTTTTCTTAGTACTAATCGTAGAATTGGCAATGGATGCAAAGCTTGTGCTCACAGTGCTGCAGGGTACTGCACCACCCCGTCTTTCACGAAGATGTAGCCTTGCTTTCCTTTCCTCTCTTTCAATTTCTTCGGCTAAAAGTCGATCTGCTTTCTCCTGTTCTTCCCTCTGCTTTTTTAATTTCCCTTGTTCCATATCCTCTTTCAATCCTTTGTCCTCATCATAGCTGTAGTTGTTGGCTTTTTTATGGGATGGTGGGGCCATAGACGGCATGATAATTTCTTCAGGAATTAACACAGCTCTTCCACTTCTACGAAGTTGTTGTTCCAGCATACGCTTTCGTTGTAATCTTTCTTTTTCAGCAAACAGTCGTGGAAGCTCGGGTAAGAAATCAGAACTTAGAGTACGATGAAGATTCTTTTCGTGGAAAGATTTGCAGTTTTTAAATTTTCTCGTCAGCACTTGCCAATCTTCTTCAGTGTAGCAAACCACTTGCCAATTACTCACAACTTTATCGGATCTTTTTCGTTCTTTTTTTAAACTTTTGTTACTCTTATCACTGTTATAGTCTTCTCTATATAATCTTGTACCGTAAAAGTACCAATAAGTGCTTCCCCCACTGTCCCTACCTAGAGCCTCCACACGTAAACTATCTGCATCCAATGACTATTAACGATATTCAAAAAAATAATAGAAATTATCAAATTGTTTTGTACTCTACATTGTCATTGTACATATTTAAAACTTTATTGCACTCATCTCACCTTCAGAGACTCAGGTACATCTTCATTATCTAATCGAAAATCACACAAGTCGTACAATATGTCAACCTTTGTTCTCAAGGGTAGGGAATGAAATGCAGCATCTGTTTCAAATGGATTGTCCTTTGTTGAACCCTCCTGTTTCAGGATGTTACAGCATGAGGAAAATGTAAAACAATTGTATCAATATGTTTACCTCGCATTTTTTGCGAAAGAGTCTTCTTAGGTACATTTGATAGTTGGAGGTTGTGATTTCATCTTGTGGGTCGAAGCAACCCTTGAGGATCCGTACAATTAATTCTTGTAACAATGAACTTGCAACTTCTTCCGCACTATCCGTAAGCAATGCTTCTTCAAGCTCCTGGAAAACTTAGTTTTAGCCATTGCTCAACTCAAATACATTCATTAGTGGATCCTCCAGCAGCTCAGTTATATTTCATTCTGATCACTAATGTAAGAGGAGGATGAGAAACTAGAACTCTTGATATTCAATTGTGAGAAAATGTCTCAAAATGTCTGTATTGGGATCTATTATATATTGATTACAAATAGAAAGCAGTGGAAGAAGCACTACTCGTATACTTTGGTAGGATACAAATATTTAAAATTTGGTTCCTTTCTTTAACAAAATTGATAGAATTCCGTGATGTTGTACTTTCTGGTTTCTACAAAATATGCTACAATTGCAAGGAAAGATCTAGAAAGAGTCAAAAAATGTGCAACAGTAGCTGGAGAACGTATAGAGCAAAATGAAATAGGATAGATTTTATACAATATTTACACGATGTAGCCTCCTCTGATCCCTTAAATTCTGCTTGTTATGTTGTTATGTAATATATATATATATATAGTGTTTGATGTTGGGAAATCATTGGGAACTCATGGATAATGTAGTTGTCGTAATTGAGCCCTCATTGTTCATTTCTCTAAGGTTGACTGCCAATGGAGAATGATTTCTCGAGTTAATCTCAGATTTCAATGCAGCAGAAATTTAAGACCATCTTACCTCGATATCAAAATCTATAAGATTGAAATATAAACGAAACAAGGAACAAAAGTGTGCAATGCATGGTATCTCCCACCAGCTCTGAACATCTGAAAAATTCAAGATAATTCCTTATGAGAAAATACTTTGGAATTATAATAAATGATTCGACAATACAAACTCCCAGTTCTTTCAAACCCTCGCTTCTTCACAACAGAAATGCACAAGCCATAAAACATCTCCAACAATGATAATATGAAATGATGATGAAACTGGGTGACTGGGGGGGGGGGGTGTGGCACTAGGAATTTACTACATCAAAATAATGGAACAAATTCCATGAAATCCAAAGCACAAAATATATACATAAACACATATATCGTTGCACAAGTCTATTTGCAAATTGAAATGCCTCATGCTCTTAAGATTAGATGTAAAGTCGGATTCCAATTACAAGATGATGTAGAATGAAATTATAAAATATTTTAAAGCTACCATTTCTATTTTATTTGCATCCCATGCCATAAGAGTGTTTGAAAATTCATTAGAAATAAGCTAAATAAAAAAAACATATTTCAAGCATTTCCAACCCAGCTCAAAAAAAATCCCGAGCATCTAAAAAAGTTTATTAATTTATGGATAATATTTCCTCCATCTCTTCCCTTGAATCCTATCAGACCATGATAAGATGTGGATGATAAGATACTCAAAATAATTCACATACAAAAGTATCAGAATGAATAAAAATGAAAAAACCGGAAAAAATGAAGCTTATTATTATAAATCTCAATCCCCTTACCGTCCATCCCCTAAATGATGTTCCCTTCTGCAAATTATTTTGTCAAAACCTCACTTTAAATTATAATTGTTTTATTATTATTATTATTATTATTATTATGAATTAAAATTGGAACCCTCAAAATGATTGCATAGCTTCACACAAAAGGAAATAAGGCACTGTAATTTAATGTATTGTACCACCATTAGTTTTAAAACTAAAACATCCATTCCAACCCAAACATTAGCTCATCTCAAGTACATCAATCCAGTTTTTATTATTTTATAGCAATAAATTTCCAAGGATTTCCCGTCCCTTCTTCCCTCCTTTATTATGATTCCTTAATGACTTTTTTTATATTTCATCAACTTCCAACCTCATTGCAATCCTTTAAACAGTTTTGTTGCACAAGGCTCCCAAAAAACTAGGTTTGGTCGTTGGAACGTTTAACTTAATTTTTGTTTCACCAACTACTAAAACTAAATGAGAACTGGTCACAGGGAATATATTGGCAGCAAAAGTATCTATTTGGAGCTCAACAGTAGAAGATAGGGTGGTTTGGATCCCTCCACCATTTTTGACTACAAAAGAAAGAAGAATGGAGAAGGGACTTCCCAAGGGCCCCTACACAACTTACACCAAAAACCTATTTTGATCTTACTCCAACTTCAACCTGTTTTAAACACTTTTTATCAATTCCTCCAAACCCCTTGGAGTATATTTTAGAGCGTCATGAGCATACTACTGTTTGCCCAACATTTGAAGCCATTTACAGTTTTTGGTAAGCCTGCGTTGCCAACCTAAAAAAAAGTAGGTGGTTGCAACAACATCTTCTCCCCTTTCCACATTGATCAATCCCCCCCTTAGTCATGGAAGAAGCATCAACGTCGTCACCAACACCCAAGGATTTGAGGAGACTTATATGAGAACCAAGGGTTAAGGGAATCCTTTGAATCTACCCTTTCAAGGGCCTTAGAGTTGGGTGCGGTTATAATCATGGATTGTAATCCTAGTTAAACTTGATCATGGGATGGATGCATGAGGATAGATGTACATAGAAACCAGTAGGGGTTTGATGTTAAAACCTCTTTTTAGTGGGACATCAACTGTGTGTGTGGTGGGTTTGTTGGGAATTTTTCTCAACTTGTTTTACTACATCTCTTTATACTTTCCTTTGAGTTGGGAATTGCACCAAGTTGTTGGGGCAGAGAAAACAGACAAGTACAATAAAGAAAAGGGTTAAAGGGGGTGTGGCTCCCTTCACTGCTCATTAACTACATTACACCAAATCAAGTTACTCCCACCCCCCCTCCAAAAAAAAACAATATATGTAATAGGTTTTACTTAGCCTTTGAAACACGTGTGAGCAGTGTTTTTTAGTTACAACTATTAAGACTTTTTTTTTTAATTGTCATCTACTTCAAGATGTCTAGCAGACAGATGCAGAACAATCATAAAATTGTTGTGGTTGGGTATGATTGGAATTATTGGAAATTGTTTTATGTAATATTTCCTGCAGATCTGGAGGTGTGGGGAAATCAGCCCTCACCATCCAATTTATACAAGTGAGCACATCTTGTTGTTTTATCTTTTTTGTTGTTGGAAAACTATCCCCACCCTAATCCGGCATTATTTTAGAAAATATGACTCATTGTACCCGAAATGTGACTTGAATCAGCTCCTGATTCCAAACCATTTCAGGCTCAACATTTAATCATAACAAATTCAAGGGGCTTCAACATCAACTTGCATTCACTCTTATAACTTCATAATAATGGGCTTTTTGGGGATATTTTTGGAAATCCATTTTTCCCAAATCCATTCATATTTATTGGAACAAATGGGAAACAATGTGATGAATTGTGTGTAAATGTTGAAAATGGTCGTAGATGAGTTATGCAATGATCCGCCTTCGTAAGACATTGCCCTCATTTTTAAAACAATAATATTCCGTCTAGTCTCATCTTAATGAGTTTGGGTGCGTAGGATGATGCGTATGTCCTATAACTTAGACGCAAGTAGGACATGATGCCAATTTTTAACTTCATTTCTCAAATTGACTGATTTGCAATAAATCCTTTCAATACTTTTTTTTGCTCCAATGAATGTACAGGATTTTATGCTCGTCGTGATATCACTTTTTTCCAAAGATTTAATCCCATTAAATACAACCTGAGAGTATGGGTTGTGAATCCAGAATGCGTGGGATTATATGATTGAATCTAATAATCCCACGTTTTATATCCACAATGATTTGATTCACATTGAATTCTAACAGCTAAAATGTTTGTCTTGGTATTTTAGAGCTACTTTGTATCAGATTATGATCCAACAATAGAAGACAGCTACACCAAACAATGCGTTATAGATGAGATCCCTGCAAAACTCGACAGTAAGTTTCTATTTGTACGAGTAGTGTTTGCAGTGCCTCACCTCCACTTTTATATGACAATGACTAAATAAGGGAATTGTTTCCTTTGCCAAAAAATAGTTTTAGATACTGCTGGTCAAGAGGAGTTCAGTGCGATGCGGGAGCAATATATGAGATCTGGTGAAGGCTTTCTTCTTGTATTCTCCGTAACTGAAAGATCTTCTTTTGAAGAAATTACAAAATTTCATCGACAAATTCTTCGAGTCAAAGATAGGGATGAATTCCCCATGCTCATCGTTGCCAATAAATCTGATCTGGACACACAACGCGTGGTATGACCTCAATGATTAGTTGGATAAAGATTAAATTGTACTTGCAACGTTTACAGGTTGGCCGTGAAGAAGCCCAAACTCTCGCTCGCCAGCTTCGTCTTCCTTTAATAGAATGCAGTGCAAAATTGCGAGTTAATGTTGACCAAGCATTTTACACTTTGGTGCAAATTATCCGGCAATTTCAACACATGGAACGTCCTTTACTGAAGCAACAACGAAAGAAGAATCGAAAATGCATTCTTTTTTGAACTATTAATTAAACAATACTGCATTACAGTGTAATTGTTTGGGTTCTTGAAAGTCAAGATTTAACGTATTATTTTGCAACTTTACAGACTTAACCCACATTAAATAGACTTTAACCAATTGGTTAGTAACCTTTCCATATTTTAAACAACTGACTAGTGACTCCCAAAAACTGTGCAATTATTAGTATGTGTAAGATTTTTTGGGGGTGGGGGAGAACGTATGCTTCTCCTTTCTTGTCTTGATGAGCTTCTCTTGGCAGAAGTATCGTTTTTATTATTATTATTAAATAACGCAGAAACGTTGTCCTATATGTTTCCCTAATAGAGATTTATTTAACTCGATGGCAGCCAATATTCTCGTTGATCGTTGATATATGAGTCCGAGGAATCAGTGTAAAGAAAAACTAATCATATTTGAGTGATAACAGAGTAAATGATGAAATCTAATTATTGACTTGGGGACGCTTTCACTAATTAACTATACTAATCATCTTAACTAGCGCTTCCTTTATTATGGGGAATTTATATAAACCAAAAGTGCCTAAGACAATCTTACAAAATCCTGGCCAAATTATTATTCAATTGATTCTTATATTTATAAGGAACGTATAATTTTTGACCGAAATGTTCAAATTGAAGGATATTACTTTCACCAAGCTTGGATTTCCTTATGGACAGCTATTTGTAGATTATAATTCCAATGTCTGCCATTTTTTGATTTTTTTAAAACCACCTCATCAATTTGTATAATTAAGATACCGGGCAGTAAGTAAAGAGTTGGTTTTGTTTCAATGTAATACTGCTAACTTGTCAATTAATGCATTAAACAATTTTTTTTACAGCAGAATATTTCTGTCCTTATTAAATTAACTATTTGTTTATCTTACATTCAAGGTTTAAAACTTCAATATTCCAGCATTTTATGTAATGCTGCTTACAGAACTGCCAGTAATTAATTTTCACCCTTGTAAAACTGTTGTTTGCCTAGAGTGCATACATATTTTTATAACTCCATGTAGCAATGATGAAATAAAAGTTCTAATCAAAGCTTATTCACCATCAAATACATTGTTTCATAACTTATAAATACAACTAAATATCTCAAGACAATTGTACAGCCGTATATAACCTCACTGTATGTAACTAAAAGACGTGAAAGGACGAAAGTGGAAGCTTTCACATCAACGCTTCTTTTGTATCATAAAATACTCTATACCAGCATTATGCATGGTTGTTTTTGAACCAAAAAAATGATGTTTAGCATTTAGAAAAATTAAGATCATGTTTATTATTACATTGTAATATGTAACATGGTTTTCTAATATCATTTCTTTATTTACGACTAATGATCAACTATTACTCAATATTCTACAAAGTTCCTTCACTACAGATACTCATTTGCCTACAATGAATTAAACGATGTAATCTTCAGAGTAATTTTGGAATAAATTCATCAATATAATATTGTCACTGACAATTATTGTTCAGTTACACAGAGCAGCTCCCATATTGGACAAGAAACAGCATTTTTTGTTTATGAAATGCAGTTTTTTTAGTTGGCTGATAATTAATGGCAATTCATTAATAAACTTTTTAGCCTTTAAAATATTTGGAATATAGCACAATCTATATTTCCTATTCCGTATGTAATTATCATGTTGCAGATCATTTTTTATCAGGATTTTTTTACCTATTGTATTCAACTATTATTTGCTAGGATGTTATAAATTTTGATTTGTATTTTCTTAGACTATTGTCCAATTTTAAGTGATTTTGATTTCAATATTGTCTTTTTCAGACTGAAATTCAAGACTTTGTCAATTTCAATTTCAATTATTGAATAACAAATATATATTTAGTAGACCTCGCTATTCTTTGTTGTTTCATTACTTTTCTATACCGTATTAAATCTGTTGCAACTGAATACTACGGAGATGGATTCTATTTTATTTGTAGTGTACTACTAATATTATATTCAGATATGCCAGGGTTAACGTTTTGATAAGATTGTTGATTGATTTTGATAGAAACTACATTAATAAAATTTTGTCGTAATACACACGTCAAACATACATACATGCATAAAGAGATCTGTTAAAGATTGCCTTAAAGTTGCTAATAAGTGATGGAGCAATCTGTATAGTAAACACGTTTAGGAACGAGGTTACCTAAATTTAAATTTGTGTTTCTGAGCTGCTCAAGTTACCGTTTTTGCTCCTGTCTGGTATGGGGGGTAAAATTACGCTTCGATTCTCAACCTTTTGAATTGATGATCGTCGTCTCTGGCTGAGAATTGTATCTAATGGGATATTGTGATCAGGGGGACGATAAGAAAGAGTTGAGAGTCTTCTCTCCGAGTCCATTCGATCTAATTCATCCTTGCTTAAGTGGTACACAATGCCTGCTCCGTAAGCGTCACCAAGGACGTTTATAGAAGTTCGAATCCGGTCCCTATATTTATATTAAAAACATTAAAATGAAAAGAGTACAATAAGAGTTTAATTTACTTACAGTAGCCAATCCACGGTGAACAAAAGCGGAACATCTTCTGTTGGTAAGTTTAAGGCTGTAAGGACTAGCAGCATTGTAATCAATGCTGCACTTGGAATTGATGCTACCAAAGTGTAAACAAAGACAATTTAACCCAATCCGTATTAAACATTATGTCAAGTAATGTACCTGCCCCAACAGAAGCCAATGTTGCAGTTAAACTATAAATTGCATTATTTGCAGTAACATGCATAAGTGAATCATAACTTTACCTTACTGTTACGATGTCTCCCATCGTTAATTCAACACCTAATTAATTACGCCATTTCAAAGCTTTCCCCATAATATTCCTTACCATTCATCTGTGCGATAAAAATGGCAGCAACTGCTTCATACAAAGCCGTACCGTCCATATTAACTGTAGCTCCAACTGGAATTACAAATCTCGTGACCCTTTTGTCAATATGGTTATTTTCCTCCAAACAGCGAAAAGTTATAGGTAATGTTCTGATAATTAAGTAATGCAGTGCATTTCATGTGCTACGGGGAAATTACTTACGCTGAACTGTTTAAACATTTTTTTAGCCCAATGGATTTCATTTTTTATATTTCCTATAAATTCACAACCTACCTAGATGCTGTACCCAAAGCTGTAATCCAAGCTTGAAGCATTCCTTTGAAAAAAGTTCCAGGATTTTTCCGAGTGACCATAAAGTACTAATTCACAAAGATATTAATAAAACCCAACTCAAGGATACACAATTTATATACAATTAGTGGAAGGGTTATTAGGGCATGAATTCCTAACCCTGCAATCACCGTTATCATGTACAAGCCTGTTAAAATACGTTTTAGATTTGATAATTAGTTGTGTTCAAAGTAGTTTTGAAAACCTAGTTGACTAGCTGTTTTTCCAATATCTTCAATCTGCATTATTCGACCAGCGATGAGACACATGATGCCGAATGGTGAATACCTTTCATGCAATGGAATTACAATGACATCATGATATTAAGGAATCTAAAAGTGTAGGAATACATAGGCTATTAAATTACCACATTATAACTTCCACCATCCTCATCACAATATCGTTCAATATGCTGAAAAAATCCGTCATAGTTTTCCCTTCCGGACCAAGTTGTCCAACCATCAATCCGAACGTCAGGCAAAATACGATTAATCCTATCAACGTGAAATGAGGAGTACAAAGGTCTTAAAGAGCCAAAACATAATTTTATACCCATAACATTGGTTCCTTCTTTCATCTCAAATTTCTTGATATATTCCACTTCGGGTGGTTGAGATTCATCGTCTTCGTCCGTGAAGTTAACTGGTGGCTAACTCATAAAAACATTACATGAAATTACGGAATCTCACTCACTTACCATCGGCTTAACCTTATAAACGGTAGCAACTTGTGCAAAACATGCTTGAACTAAATTATCCGGAACCATGTTTCTATTTGATGGAAGATTGAAGGAAAATCAAAAACGTACATTTCAAAAAAAAAATTTATCCTCTCAAACCTTGCAATATCAAGTAAAGCATCCAGTGTAGAAACCGGTGTTGAAGATGCTTCTCTTATAAATCCTTGTTTAATGGATCTGTCTCCAGGATGGATGGCGACAACCATGATTATCCTAAGAGTTACATCAATGTTCAATAATATCCTCCCGAATTGAAAATCTTACCCAACAATTGCAGCTAGAATGGTGGTTACAATGTAGTACAACAAAGCCCTACTTCCCATTCTTCCTGATGACTTTGCATCCAACTGTGCCATTCCTATGACCAAACGATTCAAAGCCATTTAGCATTTGAAAGCAAAAGGCTACTACCAGTGATCAATGATGAAATGATGAGGGGCAAAATAAGCATTTTTAGCATTCGCATTAACATGTCCCCTGGAAAGAAGATAACCTCTACCACCTCCTTTGATG
The DNA here is from genome assembly GCA_036491945.1 of Paranurophorus simplex. NCBI lineage: Eukaryota > Metazoa > Arthropoda > Collembola > Entomobryomorpha > Isotomidae > Paranurophorus > Paranurophorus simplex. The sequence goes on from JAAOWG010000112.1 coordinate 21,311, forward strand.
GCTCCATTGTTCGTCCACAAAAACCCAACAATGATCCCATAAACACTCCTAGTATAGTCAACACAAGGAGAATATTGGTTTTCATCCATTCCTTTATCTAATAACCAAAACCATGTTGGAGATGAAACTTATTCTAATAATTACTTTGCTTCCAAAAGATGCTCGTGTTTGAGTACAACGGATGTATTGATCTGGAGTTTCCTTTGATAGTTGAGCTTGAGACATTTCAAACGTATATAGATAATGAATTTATGGTTTTGATATTTAACCCCGGTGTTCTATATTATTTCAACTTATCTGAAACAAGAATGGGGTTAGAAAACTTTGATACTTTCATCTCCCATCTACTCCATTATATTGAAAGTTTGCACTATTCGTCTTAACCAATGATAAAGTTTGCAATAAGATGTGTGTGCAAGTCCATGAACATTTTCAACAATACACAATGAATGAGATTTTGAATTAAATGATTATAATGAAATAAACTACAGTTTCAAAAGTTGATGTCCTTGTAAAAACTGTAGGGGAAGGAGTCCATTGATTGTTGATAAGCTATATGGTCCTGAATGAGTCAAAAAACCTACTTTCACCATTCTCATCACTTGAGCTTGAGTGTTGAAGAAGCCTCTAAGATTGGTTTCATTGTGGAATCTGTGGCATTACTCTCGACCACGAAATGTTAGATGAAAGCTGAGAGTGAGTGATATTACATTTTGAATGCCTAGACAATCTATAACTTTTGGTATTCAATCGGCTTGTTTGCTAAGCAAATACAAATACGCAGAGAAACTTTTAACAGTGACTGGAGTGGTTGATGTTTGACAAAAGAGGCGAGATTGAAGTTCAAGTCTGATTTGCAGCAACAAAGTCAAACAAAAGAGATGAATTCTCGATATTTTTTCACTTTTAAAAAAATACAGAAAAATGAATCAATCTGCAAGCAGTGTTTATTTGAACAAGCTCAATGAATGGATATTAGAACTCAAGGCATTTAAATGCATAGGTTGCCCAGTGGGCAGACAATTAAAATTTAATGTAAATACTACTGTGATTTGTCTCGGCTCTTTGTATGACAATCCATAAATAATTTTACAAGCTTACATACAAACATATGTAGTTGCGGTCATGAAATCATGGTTATTTCACAACAAGGAATTGCATATTAATATTGTTAATATAAAATGGGTCATACAAAATTATCATTGATTATGTAATCCTCGTGTTTGTGATTCAGAGAAAGCAAGAGAAAATAAAAGTTGCATAAAGATTTTTTTTTGTGAATGCATTATTAGATTGAGATTCTGTCAGTAATAATTTGACTGGAAATGAAATCCCATTTCTTGGAAATAAACTCCATTTTTACCTTATGTAAAATGCTAAAGAGTGAAAAGGGAAAGGAACTTTTCGCTTGATAACCTCCACTAATTGCTTCAACAATCCACCCCACATCCATATCATGGAAAATAGGAGCACTAATGAGTTTGTCACTGCTTCAAAAGTTTTGAAGGATTTATCGATTTTATTTCATCAAGAAATAAAAATTTCTGTTTACAAAGAAATTGATGTTCCTAGTTGAAGGGAGTTAATTTTTTAGAGCCCTGCAACACTGCCATCACATTTTACATTTACAAGATATTCAACAAATTATTGGCATTTATTAAATACAAAGTAGAAATGCGTTCTTGAAAATTTCACAAACTACTCAAATTACAAATTTTAATTTGATACAATTGAAAACATTTTTGAGCTTTCATTTTAAGATGAAATAAATTTCGTTATAAACTTTAATGCATTGGTTTATACTGCCTCGATTTTGTTTTCATATTTCATACGCAATTGGTGTGTACTTATTGTACTCACACAATCCCTTTTCATTCTTCTGCCAATACATTTTGATATGGGATCAAAATTTTTAGTTTTTTTGCAATGATATAAACCCTTTGATTGAAGAGGCATATTGGGAAGATCGACAAAATCGGTCAAGTACAAAGGATAAGTTGTTTACCAAAGCACCCAAATCCTTTATACAGTTTAGACTATTAATGTTTTCTCCATATATTTATTTCAATTTGTGTTCTTAGTAGAGAAAATCGGAAATTCTAAGAGAATAAAAACTGACTGTACGTAACAAATAGGAATGCAACAGGTTTTTATAGAAACATTTATTCGGACAATGAGTTTCTTACTTTCTCCTGGCTTTACTTAAGCTTTCAACCGAAATAAAGTTTTCAGAATGCAGAAAAGTATCATAAAAATAACACGTATTGTATGTTGATAACTGCGTCATAGAAATAAAGAGAAATGATTTCAGATATCATTCTTTCAAGCAATTCAATCCTTACACAACATGCCTTGCTTGTTGTTGTTTTCATCTTATTAGGAGAAAATTAAACCACTCTTATATTCATTATACACCAAAACAAACAAAAAACAAGACAACATCTTTTGTATATATAAAAATGTCTCCATGTTTAGGTTCAGGTTTCCATGTTTCGTCTAGAGGTTTAGGGGGATGATAAAAGATAATCACTAAGGTTTTAATATATAACAAACTTAAAGCTTAATCCATGACCAAAAAAATACAAGAGATGAAAGGCAATGGAGAGAAAAGAATTGAATGACGATAAACTGAAAGAATGGGATTTGGAGGTGATGTGTGACATTTGTGGGAACTCAGCCGCAATGATTCAGATACCGTCGCTTTTGCTTCAAAATTTATGACAAACTCATATATTCATATATTTTCCATATATTTTGAGGAACATATAGCAATTGAAATGGAAAATGTGCCAAGATGAAAAAGAGAAAACTTTTAAGATGATAATGGAACGCAGCACAATTGTAATAGATTAATTTTATTTTAGTTGGCAACCCCCCTTCTTTCTCTCAACAAGCATCACCAACTATAATGGACTTGTTAGATCGTCATTACTTTCTTTTTCACACGTCTCTCAAACAATTGGGTTCCGACATTACAATAAAGCCAAGAAGTGGATGGATTTAAAATGTCTCATAAAAATAAATTTAATCTGTTTCTAGAAATTACAAGCACGCTTGACCCACACAACAGAATTCATTGGGGAATTTAAATCAATCCGAAAAATATTAATTGGGATTTATTGTAATAATAATTTTTCAATCTAAACAAAAGCATTACCTGAGAAAGGGGTGTGATCGTGTGATTGATACATTTTAACAAAATGGATTGTGCAATGTCCCAATTTATTATTCATTGATTTAACAACAACGTAATTCCTAAAAAAAATGCTCTATACACATCCGCACTGGTTTATGTGCATGGTTTGCAATGCCATTATGGGTAACTGCCACTTGTTCCAATGACAAACTCAATTGTTAGGATTCTCATCCCCTATAGCCTCTTAAACATAATTTTGAGATTTTCCTCAAGTTTCCTGTTGTGAGGATGATGCATGAATAGGATTCTTGGTTCTTAACGTTTTACGTTTCTTATAGCAAGCAATACAATATTTAAAAAAATTATACAAGTTTTGTAACAAAAGCCTTAGAGGAAATTATCAGTATTACTAGTAAATCCTCAGTTAGGTAAATCTTCAATTTCATATGATTCGTAGAACTATTACAATATGGATTGATATATTTACAAAGTTCATTTACAAAGTGAAACTTTTGGTTCACTATAAAAATTAAATTAGTGAAATATCTGCGTCTCAATCTGTTAAGCTTCTCCTATTGTCACCGTGTTTAGAAGCATTACATATTTGTTCCTCTTTCTCTCAGAATTCTGCTCCTTTAGTCGCACCATTATGAAAAAATTGATACACTTTGAAAATTCAAAATTGTGCGATTGTGTTGTACCTATTATGATTAATTCTGTGCTGTATCGAATAGTTTCAATGATGTATGTATGAAAAATTGTTCAAGATAAGGTATGAAGAAAGTATCTCAAATATTCTGTAGATTCATGTCAACATAAACCTTAATTGTAATCCTCTTTGCAATGCTTTTCTCTGCTCGAACTACCACTGCTTTTTGAAGCTTAAGGCCACTAAGTCAATAATATCCAATACTACTTCTACTTCCTCCAAACTATTATGTTTACCATTTTGGCAAATAAAAAAAATAAGTGATTTTTCATTTGATATTTCATCAAGGACAACATTTTAGGTAAGAACAGGCGAAGATATACTAAAGTTTATTTTGTGCTAAAAAACGGGTATCATGGATTCCTTTATAATTCATCACGAGGACAGGAAATTGTTTGGGAACTTAGTTCCATTGTGAACATTTCCATCATTTAGGAAATACCAGTAGATTTAAAAGGGGAAAAGGAAATGAGAACTTAAATTTAGACTACAATGAAAGTTTTATAATTTGTTGGAGGATAATAAATGTTTTGCTCCTCAATAGATAACTACTGATTTATGTACTACTCTTTTTGTTCATTGAACATACTATGGTATCATCACTGCAGTGAGAAGCAACTAAATACAATTTTCTTGATTAATTAAAATTATAAGAATCAACAGTAAAAAATTCAAAAAAAGGAATGTTGATTAAGCCGAAAATTTTGGTGAATATATGAACAGATAGAAATGAATAAGGAACAAAGATGGAATGCACGGAAATGGATCCGGAAATGAAAAAGCGACAAAAAGATCATATTTCATTGTCACCAACTTATCCTGATTATTAATGCCCAAATCATTGACTAACTGTAGAAAAGGTTAAAAAGAGAAATGCATGGATCTTGTCCGTTTAAATGTAGTTATTTGTTGAAAATCTCTGAAAGGGAAAATTGAGATTTACATTTCTTATTGTATTTAAGATTTTCATTCATTCTACCAGTGTTATCGATTTGATTTTGTATTTGAAATAGCTCTCTGATGATATAAATGAAGTATTTGAAAAAAAAACAAATACGATCGACAATGAGGGAACTTATTGAAGTTGACAATCTAAGTTGATTTTACATGTAGCGCCTTTGTGTAAATATTACAGTTTCCCATACTTTCACCTTTTCATCCTCATGCACAACCATAAAATTAGGAAATTAAGCACCAACTGATATTAGTGTCTACCACACCATGGCCATATAATAGCTTGGGCAGTTTTTTTAGCAAAATGTTTACTATTTCATGATTTTCACATCTCAAATCCTCAAAGTTTTGCAACAAAATGAAGCTAGTTTTAAACTTACCTAAATGAGATGTTAAATAATGGGAGAGATATTCTCATTCCTGGACATAGAGCATGTTTTTGGCCTTAAAAAGACAACTATTTACAGGTTTAATATTTCCTACAATAGTTTAAAGAAAGCTCTTTTGTTGATTGAACAAAATGAGACACATGGTCTGTGAAGTAGAATTTGATGTGGGGTATGAAATAGGGATGTAACTTGAGACTCTGTTTGGTTAATTGAGACTTTTTGATCTTGTAGGTAGGTAGTGAGTTAGAAGAGGGTGAGGAAAGGACTGAGAAAAGGAACCAGGCGCATTACAATCTCATCCTCGCCAATGGTGAAAGTAATATATGTAATGTCACGCTTTACTTTCCTTCATCAACTTACTCCACTTTTATCTTCTTCAATCCACCTCAATTTATACTTTATAGATCAAACTCCAGCTTCAAATTATTAAAGGATCCTCATGTCTAGAGACATTTAACTGACTCTTATTTTTATTGACGTCATTGTTTCTTCAAGTTTTTAAACATTTTGAATTTAATTCAATACGCTTTCCCTTCCTTCAGTAGATTACCCTTGTGTAACAAGTATTTGCTATATCATCAAACAATAACTAAACCAACGTTCCCTTCAGACATTTAGAGAGAAGCAAAATGAACAATCTCAAAATGAACAATTGTATCGATTTAGTTAAAATTTCTTTGAGATCTCCAGTTCAAAAGTTAAATGAAAACTCCATGAACGTATGTATGGTTACATGTAAAACCTTTTGTTCATTTACCATTAACTTGGTAAACTACTAACAAGAGGCGCATGAAATGTTTTTTCCCCCAATTTTTTGGTCTTATTACTGTGATAGTTTACTAATAACATTGTGTACAACTGTACAAAAAATGTGAAAGTCGAGAAATAAAATGAAATAACTTTGATTTGCTAGCTCAAGAAAAGCTTTGAGAACCTGTGTATTGATTATGAATAAAAAAAAGATTTTTTTGAGGGAAAATAATTTCTGCACAGCATTCAACTTTTATGTCACTTGAATTTGAGCTTTGCTTAATCAGCAAATATTCCTTTCCCTTTGCTCATCTTTTGGTTGAAGCTCACACTTTGAGTTGATGAAAAGGATGGAAAGATTATGAATTTTCAAAGCCCAAAACTTCCTTTGTATCTACAAATAAACATCTACTTATGTCCAAGATTAATTGGGAAAAATGCTTAAATTGCCACTAAATTAGATGCAGTGCAAATCAATGCACATTGATTCTTCTGTTTGATAAATCTCAATCCTCCTGCTGAATACAGGAATGAAGAATAATGGAAATCAATAGAAATGTTAGCAAGAATGAATATCTCTTCAATCCATTTTGTTGGTGATTGTAGCTGAAAGGGTTGGTTAAAATTTTTAATTATTCAAACAACATCCATCAATCCATCCTTTCCTATTTATCTCAAATTGATATTTGATGTGAAAATGCTGGATGTAGGAAAACAGGATTATCTTTCAAGCTAGTAGCTTCTAAATACATAGATAAGTAGTTTCAATAAGCTTGAGGAAGCCTCAAAATGATACTGTTATATAGGTGGGTAAGGGTTACAATGCAAAGACATCAACTTTTCCATAACATGAAGGAAATCCAGGTTGGGGTTTTATTCTAAAAAATAAACTACGATTAAATAAATAATGTAAGCGAAAGATAGACAAGCAAGGAAGTAAAGAATGGAAGATACACTTAAAAAATCTAATTGGGTACACGATTCAAGATTGGATCAATTTGAAACTTTAAATTCCCTAATAAGTCTTGACTCTTACATTCCTTATTGAGCAAAAGTTAACAATTGACAATAAACTTTGTTTTCCCTGTTTATACCATCTCATTAAAACTTGATCTACAATTATCAGCAACAAAATGGGTTGATTACTCACAACAAGCACCTTTCATTAATTATGAACATTTTGCAAGGGCTACAGGCTTTAAAGCGAATAAACATACATACAAAAATGCTCTGAGATCTATGTTGAGTGTTGATAACAACATGAAAGTTTTAATATTTGTCTCAATCCTTTCCATAAACTTACAGTAGACACTTGAAAAATAGTCTCAAGTTGGGAAAGTGCTTTAATTTCAACACAGATTTCAGCCGTTTTAGTTTATTCATCAATTTTCAGCACCAATTTGATGACCATTGCTGAGAACATAACGTGTTTATGCTTCGGGCTTTCGTAATTTTAGCTCAATAAGCCTCACATTTAGTAGACTAAAAATTTACGACTAAAATGATTCAAATGCAAATTTTATGTCTGGAACTAAAATGAGTTTTGCAAGAGAAGAACCTTTGGTCTGACCGAGTCATAATTTTTCATTTTTTAAACGTTACAACTCGCATACAAACTCGACATTTTCATCTTTTAAGTCTATAATCGATATTGGAGGGTTGTGAGCAAGGCTCCTTGTTTACTTGAGGGATTGAACTTTCATAAAAATAACTCTAAAATTTTAATGAGATAAAAATGCTTGATTGGATTCAAATCCTAAAGTCAAACTAATTAACAAATTCCATCACTCCTCCTCCTCCAACTCAATACCCAAATAAGTCAACATCAATCACCTACAAATTTGAAGAAATTTATTGCTAAATAATCTCAACCTCTTTACACAGAATTATATAAAAACAACAAGATTTTCTTTGAATGATTCAGTCGTCTTCCGCCCTTTCACGCACACTACTTTTATTTAGTCTACGTTTTTTGAAAACAACTTGAGCTTCTTCTTTGATCGCAATTGAAGATGAAGGTTCATGGGAACTTGCACTTTTCTCGGTGAAAGTAATTGGTTCCTTCTCATGCACTTTTGCCGTCAACAATAACGCGCTTCCTGGAGATTTCCCACTTTTTGAAGGAAGTTCAAGAAAATTACTTCCCAACTCACTGTTCAATAATACATTAGAGTAGTTCCATATATAAATGTAATCCAACCTTTGGGCCGTCCCGTCCCATCCTCCAAGTCGTTTATAACTTTTACTCTGTTTATTTAACCCCTTGACATAATTAGCGTCGGCTTTCTTTTGTTTATCTGATCGATGTAATATCTTTGGTTGAAAAGGTTTTGGAACTTCTTCACTCACAACGTTTGACCCCTCTGCAGCTTTTGCCTCCTCCTCTTTTTTTTTGTAGTATGACAAAATTTTCATTGAAACGTCAGGATTATCTATCATGTCTTTTACAGATGCAGCAGCAGCGGCCTGTGAGAGATTGTATGTGAAAATGTACTGTGAAAATGTAACGCACAGCACCACCCCCACATTCATTTACCTGTTCAATTTTCCTCATTTCACTTTCAAATCGTCTCTCTGTCTTTTTTTCATCTCGATTTTTCTTGTGAATCTCCCTCAACCTGTTTTGTATATTGTTTTTATGACGATTTCCATTCTCATGGAATGAAACGCTCTAGAAAATAGAGAATGTGTAACATTTCAAGTTGAACAACAAACTTACAGCTTTATTATCCGTTATCCAGCATTTGCAAACATCACAATACTTTTTATCAATACTTTTCCAATAATCTGCCATTTTTCAAACGTTTCAACTCCAAGAGGAATAAATGTTTAAAATATTATAAATTTATATAAAAAAAAAAGAAATTGATGGATGAGATTTTTATTTATTTTTTAGGCGGGAGTTGAGGCGACTGATTTAATTTTGAGATTTCTTTCAACGCTCTTAACATCTTTTCTTGAGGACAAACGCAAGGGAGTTAAAAATGAATAAGAATGGAGGATGGAAGCCCAAATCCGGTTTGGATAAGGCCAAAGAAAAGATATTCTTTGAAAAGGTGGGAATGTCGTGGAAAGTATAATTTGCTCAATGTTCTCAATATGTTCCCAATTTTTACAGCAAGAGGGTCGGTTGTGTGGGCAGCATTGTTTAAATAACGCTTTACAATCACCACTCTTTGATCCCGTGGATTTGGCAACAATTGCTCGACAACTTGATGAAAAAGAACGAAAAACCATGGCAGAGCATGGGACTCATACGAAAGAATATTTGGAATTTATAAGTGTATGGTTATGATGAACTAGAAATGAGGGGGTTGGGTTTTTACACCTTTTTTTTATAGAAAGAATCTTCGAATTATGATGAATCCGGATATTTCAGTGTTCAAGTCCTATCCGAGGCATTGAAGAATATGAATTTGGAAATGATTAATTGGATGTCCGAGGATCCTAGGGCAAAGAAAGCAAGGGATGACCCAGTGTATGTTTCATTGGATGGGATTAAATTATTTTAATTAATCCAAGGATTTATAGGGGAGAGAAATTGTTTGTTTGTCACATGGAAGATCATTGGTTGGCTATTCGTCGCTTTGGACCACAATGGATTAATCTTAATTCAATGCTAAAGACTCCAGAGCTTCTGAGTGATACGTATTTGTCTGTTTATCTTCAAGCAATGAAGGCTGAAGGTAGGCCAGAGGTTTAAATGCAGTTTTGGGAGTTTACAGGCATAAGTTTATAGGATACATCATCTATGCCGTTTTTGGAGAATTATTGGAATGTGAAGCTGATGATTTATTTCGGATTTTGCCAAGAGGTCCTGACGGAAAGTATCTTGATGAAATTCCAGACCCTGGTCATAGACTTGGTTCAATTGAATCAATTACTCCAATCAACGGCAATACAGTTCAACTTCTCAACAAAGAAGAATCAATGACTCCGTCTGGAGAAGCCATTCGATTACAAAGGGAGCAATTTCTCAAACGCTTTGATAGTTCATCTCCTAACACAAACTAAACCTGTGATACTACCAAAAAGTCTGCCAATTCATAAACGTTTGACGTCCATTAATTCATGGATAATTTACCATCGCTTACCATTTGAGCAAGAGTAATATATTATGAAGATATAATCAATTCTATAATTTTTTGTACGTTGGGGTTATTTTGGTATTAAAGCTTGCTCACTTTAAAATGGATTCTTCTGGATTATTGCTACTATCTGTTCAACCGCATCTGTAAATCGTTTAGGTTATGGTTCAGCGAGCTTTTTTTTACCATTTCTCATTACTAACTCCCATTTAATTATTGGTACTCTAAGGTTTTCATTAGTTGTACTCTAAGCTTCCAGCTAGAACTATTATAACACTTATGCGCTGTTTGCACAATGACGACAATTTGTTTAGTTTTTATTACATTTCTCATCCAATGTGACGGCGTTGTTAAAAAAGCATTTTTGGGTAACAATCATAGTGTTTCCTCTGCATTTGATATGACTTCAAGTTTAGAAAACCCTCAACTCCCTGTATTTAAGCTTGCTAATGAACATTTTGAAATGCAAATGCTGGATAATGTGACAAGTGAAAAATTAGCAAAGCAAGTAATATTCGATGATGAAAGTATAAAGTATAGAAAGAAGCATGGAAGTAGTTGGGGTAGTACTGGAGGGGGAAGTTTTGTATACGTTGGAGCTTATGGTGGCTGGGGTCATAAATCAGGTAATACTAATGAGATTAGATTGTTGCATAATTTTGTTTGTATGAAGGAACCAAAAAGCAGCATTATGATCCTGTTCAAAATAACTACGGAGGTGGAGGTCCAATTAAGTACAATCCTGGTCAAACATCTATTACACCTGCAAAACCCAATTATGGTTCTAGTTTTGTCCCAACTCATGTCTTAAATGGGGATAATAAACCAGTTGTTGGAGGAGGTGGGGGTGGCGGTGGAAACAGACCTCTTGGAGGATCTGGGGGTGGAAGCATTGGAGGTAATCGTCCTGGAGGTGGGAACGTTGGAGGCAATCGTCCTGGAGGTGGGAGCGTTGGAGGCAATCGTCCTGGAGGTGTTGTTCCTGTACCGGGTATTGTATTTCCAACGGGAGGAGGTGGAGGTGGTAGTGGTGGAGGTAACGGGGTCTCTGGAACTGGAACTAATGGTGTTGAAGATCCAGATCTTTTTGATTCTGGTCCATCAACAACATGTACACTATCTGAAAGATGTCATACAGTTGTGGAATGCGCTTCTTATTCTTATGATTACCTGAGATTCAAAGATCGGAGTTGTTTCCAAATAAATCGGATGATTAGAGGGATGTGCTGTGAAGCTAGTTTTTCTCATCCCGTGGCTACTGGGCGTCATTTTGGTCCTTATCCAACGGACAGTGTTGGTGTCCCAGACATTAGTCAAAGTTCATTACAAACAGCAGCCCAGCAAGGCTACGACTATTTAACAACTTATAGATCAATAGAGAACAGACTTTTGGAGTTGGGTGCAATTGTGGAAAAAGGAACATCTGCTCATGGACATCTTCAGTTCTTTCAGGTCTGAAACGGAAGCAGTTTATCCTTAACCCCTCTCAATAATAACTCAGTCTCAACTAAATGCAGTGTAAAAAATCACGCTTACATTTGTCAATGGAATTGAATAGGAAATCATTTTGAAGGCCATATAATTCAGCGAGTTCACTCCTATGCCTAGGTTACATGACTTTGTACTTTTTAAAGGGAGAGATAAGCGTTCCGGTAGATTAGAGAAATTTCACACTGATTCTTCTGAATAAAGATTAGCCACTGAAGCCAAAGTCACACGCTTGAGAATGTTGTTTGCTTTTGTTTTCAGACCACCCCAACAATGCTACATATTGCTCAGGACAATTTTTTGGCAACCAAAGCTACAAATTATTTACAAGACACGTGAGTCTCAATAAGCAGTGTCCAATGTACAATGAGCAATTAAAATAATTATGATGCTACTACAGCTACTTTTTGAGTAATACGGAAGCAGGAATTGGACTTCAAGGTTATGATTATGGAGGAACTATTTTTGAAAGAACGTGCCCACCCAAGCCAAATTGTAATACTTTAAGCAAATATCGAACTGCAGATGGTTCCTGCAATAATCCGACATCTCCAAAATTAGGACAAAGTTCTAATGCACTTATCAGACTTCTTCCCCCTGACTATGCTGACGGTATGGAATGTGAAGTTGAAGATGAATAGAATTGTCATGAATTTACATAACAGGGGTGTGGGCCCCAAGGGTGCGTAAAGATGGGACACCTTTACCATCTCCAAGATGGATTACCTTAAATCTAGTTCCAGACGCTAATCAACCCGATTTAAGATATTCTCATATGCTTATGCAGGTTAACTAAACAACCTCTCCTGCTCTTTACTAATATAACATGATTTATATAATGCATCCAACTGTTGCAGTTTGGTCAATTTATAGACCATGACCTAAGTCATGTACCAATATTTCGATTCTCTGATCTATCCGGCATTCAATGTTGTGGGAATGAACAGTCGGATGTATCACATCCTGCCTGTTTTCCCATTGAGATACCTCCCAATGACTCACAAAATCGGGGGCAGCCTTGCATGAATTTTGTGAGGTCTATGATTACTCCAAGGATAGATTGTAGTTTTGGACATGCTGATCAAGTAAGATGAGCATTGTTCTAGAAAACTGTGACAAAAAATTGGACTATCTTACTTAATTATCAATACTAGCTCAATCAACTAACCCACTGGCTTGATGGATCGCAGATTTATGGTTCAACTTATGAACAGGCAGAGGCTCTTCGGGAATTTGCTGGTGGACGTTTGCGAATATCAAGAGAGGGTGGAAGGGAATTTCTTCCTGAAAACAATAATAATGAAGAAGATCCAGGTTGCGTTCAAAATCCTGGTGAAGAAGGGCATTGTTATGTTGCTGGAGATAAACGTGTGAATGAACAAGTACAGGATATAATTTCATAGTAGGATCTCACATCTTTTACTTTCTAGATTGCTTTGACGTCTTTGCAAACCATATTCCTCCGAGAGCACAACCGCATAGCTTTTGATCTTTCAGGAAAGAATGTACATTGGGATGATGAGACTGTGTATCAAGAGACAAGACGAATCGTTGTTGCGGAATATCAACACATAATATACAATGAGTGGTTGCCAATAATTATCGGAAGAGATTATATGGAAACGTTTGGTATTCTTCCACAACTCCAAAACGTGTATTATAATGGTTATGATAGTGGAGTTGATGGACGCGTCTCAAATGCTTTCACGGTATGTGAGAATTCCATTTGATCATTATGCACGTGTAAATTGAAATTTTGGAATATATCCAGACGGCAGCCTTCCGCATGGGACATACATTAGTCCAAGGATCATTTAGGTAACATGTTATCGAATTTGTCTCAAAAATCCATTAGTTGCTTTCAGTTTGGAAGTTAACGAAGGAGGTAATGTGGGACGACTGTATCTTCGAGATGTTTTCAACAATCCAAGTTTACTGCCTCAAGGAGGAGTATTAGATTATCTTACAGAGGGTTTGTTAACACAACCAATTCAAAGATTTGACAATTTTGTGACAACAGAGGTAGTAGTAGCTCAATGCCTTTAATTTCATTCATCCCTCTAATATTACTTTGTCAGCTTCGGGATCATCTTTTTGAAACAGCAGACTCCCCTGGGATGGATTTAATAGCTCTCAACATTCAGGTGAATTTATTTCTTTACAAGAAGTAGATGCAATTTAATTTTAACAGAGAGGAAGGGATCATGGGCTACCCAGCTACAATAAATATCGCGACCTCTGCAGACTTGGCCGTGCCCGAGATTTTGAAGATTTGTCTCCAATTATACATCCAAGAAAAATTTCTCAATTGGAAAGAATTTACGGAGTTGTGGATGATATTGATCTTTATATTGGAGGAATCCACGAGACTCCGTTGGTAGGGGCTGTTGTTGGTCCAACATTTGCATGCATCATTGGAGATCAATTTGTACGATCTAAAAGAGGAGATCAATATTTTTATGATAATGGAGGATTACCCCATTCATTTACTAAAGGTAAGGGACGTTCCGTCTAAGGAATTAGCAATTGCAATCAAAATCCCTACAGAACAACTCAAGGAAATCAAAAGCGTGAGTCTGAGCAGGATTCTGTGTGATAATTCTGATGAAATCAGATCAATTCAACCTCTTGCATTTCATCTTCCAAATCGAGGATAGTAAGTTTTAAACGCAGACTCAATTAAGGACCATTTTTTAAAGCAGAATTATTTGTTTAGCAATCCTTTGATTCCTTGTGCAAGTCCATCAATTCCACGATTAGATTTGCGTCACTGGCGTGAATAAGCTACAACTTGACTTTGTATAAATTATTCTTATAGTTTGAACTTCCTTTGTTGGTCTTGGTCATTATTGTGATTGAAATAAATCTGATGCATACATAATCAGTCGCTTTTTAAACTTTATTTTCTCATCTTTTCTCAAGAAAAGTAAGTCACTTCAAATTCAACTGCCTCGATATGTTGAAAATCCATAGGCGTTGAGTAAAATAGGAACATGATAGTGCTCACCAGGGTTTTCAATTTCAAAAACGATTTCAATAAATGGATAGAATGTTTTTTCCCCTTTTCCTGTGAAATATGACTTTGTATCAAAATAAAGTTTATAGACGGATGGAGTGAAATTATTTTCTGAAATCAAATTCCCAATCCTTCCATCATTGTTTGTCACTCTACGAAATAAAGAAATTAAATTGAATTCCACTAATTTAGCTCCACTAATTGTTGTTTACTGTTCAGCAATAAAATCCCAATTGTCTTTGTCCATCCTTTTGTACAATTTAACCAAAACGCCGGTAGCAGGACGACCTCGGGAGGTGTCCAAAATGTGAGACGTCAATGGATTAGCGTTTGACATCTCCTGTGGCAAAACCGAAATAAGCTTTTTTAATAAGCATCAAATATGATGGTGAATTGGAGTATAATTTTATAGATACATAATCTATAAAATTATTCACCTCGTTACCAATTATTGCAAGGTGACCAAGACTGACAAATAGTAATACAAAAATGCTAATTATTGTCACCGTTGGTGCCAACATTTTGCAAAACTTTCCACACTTTATATCCCCTATTTTGAAGCCGTTTATGGAAGCACACTTTGTAATCCCGAGCTAAAAATAAATTTGGGCAATAATGATCTCAACAAGTATAGCCATTCGCAAACAACAATTGAAATAATTGTAGTAAATGCTTGCTCGAATGGAAAATGCATTAGTCAAACATTTAAATCGTGTATAATAAGGGGACATATAAGTCGATGTTCATGTTCTCAGAAATTTGCACGCATCATGATTTTTACATTGGAAAACGCTTAGGTCGTCTCAATATGTAGATATACATATGAACCTTTTTTGCAAGTCGTTATTATAGTTTAAGAAATACAACGCCCTAGCATCCAAGAGTAACTTGCAACGAAGTTATACTTGATTTGGTCTATACGGTTGTTGGTTAACTAATTGATGTGGTATGAGGATATGTGTGACAATAAATGGCATGACGGCAGGAAGCTCTATTGCACATAAAATCCATCGTTCTATACAATAGTAGGTGGCTAATTGCAATAATAATAATTTTATGCACTCTCAATCAGAGTCGATCCAAAAATAGAAATGGCAGAAAAAGCACCACATTAAAACTTACGTTTGTTGGAGTATTTGAAGTTTTAGGTGTGGTTAAGTGATTTGCAATGACTTGCAGTCTTATTTTTGTCTTGTCACTCCTGTTGCGCACTTTAGAAGGCGTTGAATCATCTAACGCTACAGCAAATGATGATGGTGATCCATTCATATCTCGAAATGACATTTTAGCTAAAGCAGATTAGAATGATCCAACGCAACTGATGTATAAAATCATTGATTTGATATTGAAAAAGAAATCACTTAATTAGTTTGTGTATTAATACTGTACATATACAGAATGTGCTAAAACCATATTATCTTGAGTCAGTCAGTCAGTAAAACCTTGGAATTTGACCAAACAAATTCACAAGATGAAAGTGTTATTAGATGCAACGGAATCAAACTTTTGAACCAATACAAATTTGAGTTGAGATTATTAAATGTAAGACTTCTTATGAACTAAAATCATAAGCAATTCGGATTTCTTTAAATTTTGTTTTCCTGTTTCGGAAATTCCCAAGTTGGTCACCAAAAGATTCCAATTTTGAGGCAAATTTGTTGTTTTTTAACGTCGCAGCAATTGAAACAGGTGCAATCGTTTTCATTCTTTTTTTGTTTTTATTTCAACAATCAAACCCCCGAAACCGAACGAGATATATATATAGGTATATAGATAAGCATTAAGGGTATGCATGTATGTACAAGCTTAATTTAGTTAATCCCTGATTCAATTTTACATAGGAATTTATTCTATTTAACTGTATTGCCATCCTTTACTGTTTGTCAAGTCTGCAAAGGGGATTGTTATAGACCATCCTAAGATCGATCTTATGTCCAACCAAACTTCGAATGTTATCAATTCCATATCTTATCATTGTTGGTCTCTCTAAAGATAAT